>LVTN01000795.1:17242-28877 GCA_001649415.1 Musa itinerans
CGCCTAGCACCCGAGAGCTGGGCGGTGGCACCGCTTAGTTGGACGGTGGCACCGCTAGTCTACTGTTAGTAACCGTTACTGACAGGCGGTGGCACCGCCACTGATAGGCGGTGGCACCGCCAGCATCGGGAACCAACGAGAATTCAAATTTTGGAGCTTAAATTTGAATCCTCTTGAGGCCTATAAATACCCCTCAAATCTCAGCTAAGATAACAACTTTTTAGAGAGGCAATTGATTGAGAGAAAGGTCTTAGAAAAGATTTAGCAAGTCTTGTTTTTAATTTGCTAGTGTTCACCTCCTTCTTTCTTGCTAGAAATCTGTAAGAGAGTGAACCTCTTGTAAAAAGTTGTAAGAGGGGTATTTACCCTTCCCCTTCAAGAGATTTTCTAGTGGAAGGTGGGAGCCTCATCGAAGAGGGGCCTTGCAAGTGGATGTAGGTCATTTGACCGAACCACTTTAAAATCGGCGTGATCTTTGGTTTGCATTTCATTATTGTCATTTACATTACTGCAAACTTTCTTACGTGCTTTATTTCCTCATTACCTTTGCTGCACAACTATACAAATACGCTTTCAAGTTAAACACTTCCGAGTTCAATTTTTATCGTACGAAAGATTTGTCAAAACCGACGTTTTAATCCGCTGCACTAATTCACCCCCCCCTCTTAGTGCCGCTCCGATCCTAACAGCATCCACTATCGATCTTCCTTTAATAGGCGAAGATCAACCTCCTTCTTACACCCCTCTTCTCCTTTTACTGGGTTTAGGAGACAACCCTTACAAGCACTCACTCCTCTCTTACAGAATTCTAAACTTAGAGTGGATGAGGGAATTTCTAAAGAGATTGCAACAGCGTTTTCTCACTTTTGAATTCTCTATGCTTGTGTAAGTTAACCAGGGATGAGAGGGGTATTTATAGGCTTCAAGTTGATTCATACTTGGAGCCTAAACACATCTCATCTCGGGTTTCCCGAGCATGGGCGGTAACACCGCTAGTGTCAATCTGACACTGACACTACATTGGGCGGTACCACCACCCAGTCTAGTGGTACCACCACTTGGGGGGCTGTGCTGGGCGATACCATCGCCCAGACTGGCAGTACCATCGCCTGACACAGTCTCGAAGACTATGCCACGATGGTGTCACCTTTTGGGGCATTGTTTGGGCCTCTTATTGGGCCCAACATAGTCCTTACATGGGCCTAGCTGGCCCCTAATTGGGTTGGCCCAAATCCAAGCCCAATTATGTGCTAACTACGATTCCTAAGACATTTGCTAAGCTAAACAAGTCCCTATGTCTTGGTTTCTTCCGGCGAACTTCCGACAATCTCTTGGCAATGTTCTGGCAGACTCCCGGCAAGCTCTTGGACTTCACGACGATCTTTTTGGCGAGTTCCGACAAGCTTCTTTAGTAAGCTCCTGGACTTCTCGGCTTAACTTCCAATGAACGTCTAGACTTCCAACGAACTCTCTAACTCTCAACGAAATAGCATCCTTGACTCCGGGACTTCATTTTGCTTTATGCCTTGCTATCGTAGTTAATCCTGCATATGGAAAAACACATTTCGATCTAGACAATTAATACTAAGCATTAATCATATTGTCCGGTATGTCATTGGTCCCTCGACGCTTCGTCCGATTCTTCAGCGCATCGTCATCTCTTGCGGCCTATTGTCCAATCGGTCAGTTGACTCTACAACTCCGATATCCTTGGTCCAATATCCGCTCTTCTTGGCCCGATGCCCAAATCCATGGCCCGAAGCCTTCTGTCAATACGTCGACCGATCCTCCGGCTCGACGTTCAATCTTCTGACATGTTTTCCTCCGGCACAACATGATTTTTCCTGCTTTAATTGTCTCATCCTGATCGAAGCATCCTACGTCACTCAAAACGCATATTAAAACATAAACACTTATCAATTGGTTTCATCATCAAAATCTGAGATTCAACAATTTATAGACCCTAATGACTAAAAATAGAGCCAAAAAATGTCTCATCCCCGATTTCCGAGGTACTAGCAGTACCACCGCCATTATTGGGCGGTACTACCGCCTGTAGACTGATACTAGGCGGTACCACCGCCTGACAAAGCCTCGGAGACTAGGCTCTGGCGGTATTACCACTTGATAGCATTAACTGTCGACGGTACCACCACCCAAACCAGTTGGGAGGCCGAGCCTCAAGCGGTTTCACCGCCCAGTCTAGGCAGTGCCATCGCTTGACGTGGCTCTAAGTGGTTGAATGAGCCATCCAACCGACCCAATTCAACCATATTTAGGGTCTAGTTGGCCCCTAGTTGAGTTAGTAGGATTTTTTTTAAAACTAACTCAAATTAAAGTCCTAACTACAATAGTTAAAGTTAAAATAATTACATTACAAGCAATTTAAGAATCGAACTTTTGGTGAACTTCCGACAAACTCCCGGTGATCTTCCGACGAACTCCCGGTGATCTTCTGGCGAGCTTTCGACGAACTCCTGGCGAACTTCCGGTGAGCTTTCGACGAACTTCCGACGAGCTTTCACTGCATCGTCCAATCCTTCGATGTGTCCCCCGATTCATCCAGCCCGATGCTCGATCATTGACTCCGGCCTAACATTCAATTATTCTTTAATTATTTTACATTTTTCACGATTATAGTTAATTCCACATCACTTATCTCAACACACGAGATCATTAATTCATCAATTGATTTCATCATCAAAATCTGATATTTAATAAATTTTAAATAAATTTTTTTAGTTATGTATTTATACTCATTAAGTTGTTATGTATAAATATTAATTTTTTTAAATTTAAAAATAAAATTATAGTTTTTTATATTATAAATTATTTTTAAAAAAATATTAAAAAATTATATGTTCTAAAACCGTTCTCTGTCACTTCGATTTCGATTCAGGTTCTGCCCAATCCGAATCGACGGTTCCATAACACACTAGCCAGCTATAAATGGAACTTTTCATTTCCGTTATAATTTGGAGCGTGTGAGTTGGCCGGAAGTCGAACACGTGGAATCCGTGGGGGGGCATTGTCGTCGGTGGGCCCGCCCTGCACGTGCGTGTATCCTCTCTATCTCCACGTTTAATAAAACCAGGGGAAGTGGAGCTCCACCGCTTCGGCCTTTGCAGGCGCTACGGAAATGCCGATCTGACGTCGCCGTCTGGCCATCCATGTGCGGGGCCATCCTGCCGACCAACCGAAGCGAATACTTCTACCGGTCCCTTTCTCTCACGATACTTGAAATGGTTCGTGCGCGAGGGTGGCTCAAGGAGACGACGGCCATCGTACGTCCTGGCGAGTGCGATCGCAAGCTTGAGGACGATCATGAACTCTCCCGGCGACGGCGATCGAGTGAGCTCTCGAAAAGCAGAGACTGCTGCACCGCCGCCGCTCGTGACGAACGCCGGAAGCCCGTGAGATCACATGACACGATGTGAAAGGTCTTGGGTGCTCGCACGTACGAGGGAACAGTTTCTATCAATTGGGATGCGACATCTCCACCGACACGAGATGCAGCGGCTGCAATCACGGGTTGTCCGACGATGGTGCCGTCGTGGTGTTTTGGATCCCACCACCGCCCGCGACATATCGGCGAACACCTGCCTGACTTTCATGGTCGAGGAAACCATTACATCTCCACGTGCCTACGGAGTGTAACAGGTGATAACGGAGAATTTGGAAGTGTTTCTCAACTCAAAATTAATTTAAATAATTAGAATTAGATATAATAATAAATAAATAATTTAATTAAGATAAATAGATAAATAATTGATTTTTTTTTTTATCAACGAGGATGAAGAGTTTTGTTAGGATACATGGGTGATTTTTTTATTTAAAAAATTATAATATATTCTTTTGCTACTATAAATACAGGCTCTTGCATAAGTTTGTAAACTAGAAGTATTTTTTGCTACTATTTTTTTTTTTATAGGAAACTAATAAGTAAGGTATCAGGGCCTAATTCAAAGCAAGACCAACAAAAGTATATCAATTATAAAAAAAAGGAGATAAGTAAATCCAAACAGTCTTAATAAAAAAAGAAAATGATAGGTATTAAAGTAAGTGTTTCTAAAACTTCTTTTTATCTTCGAGGGTACAAATTATTATTTTGAACTATTAAAATAAAAATTTTATTTCATAATGGCTATCAAATTTGATAGAATATGACCTTGTTGAGTATGATTATAGGAACCAACCTCATTGAAGATCAAAAAAATCATATGAATGAAAACATATAGAAGAATACAAGAGCTCTTTATATGCTACAACAAGTAATAGATGAGTCTATATTTCCTCGAATCCATGTCAGCAATGACATCAACATAAGCTTGAAAAATTCTAAAAAGTGTGTTTAGATATACAAACAAGGTAAAATTCAAAGCTTTAAATTCATTAATGTGAATTTAAAATTTTTATGATGAAAAATTCTAAATCTATTATCATTTTTTTCTTAAAAGTCTCTTATATCATGAATCAAATGAGATCTCATGGTGAAAACATAAAATATTAAACAATAGTTGAAAAGTTTTATAGAATTAGTCTCCAAAATTTGATATAATTTCTACCGTTATAGAAGAAGCTAAGAATATGAATACATTATCTATTAATGAATTAATAGACTCTCTTTTAGCTTATGAATAAAAAGTGAATAGATTTTTAGAAAAAATTATAAACATTCTCTTCATATGAAGATATATCATAAGAGGGATCAAAAGAAAAATCCAAATTCTAAATCTCAAGGCAAATGTTAGATTGGTAAAGATCATGAATGATTTAGCGCTTGAGGTAGGGGATGAGGCCGATCAAATGAGAGTTAAAAGGTGTCCAATGAAAGTAACAAATAAATTCATTAATGTTTTTATTGTAAAAATGTTGGACATATTGAAAAAAATTACTGGTAAAAAAATAATAATTCAAATCTTCCTCTCTTGAAAAAGATTGAGAAGGTGAATTCACTTTCAAAGACTTTTTTGGTTTTTGTAAAAATATGGTTATTCATAGAAAATTGACTATAAGTTAAGACAGCCAAGTGTATGCTTAAAGAGAAGATAGTAGTAATAAAAGAGTTTTAGCCAAAAACTGTGGACACAATAGTGTATTTACTAAACTACTTTCTCATCAAAGCAGTTTAAGGTAAAACACTCTAAGAAGTATGGTTTGATAAAAAAGTCTAATATGAGTTACTTAAAGGTATTTAGTTTTATTGTTTACTCTCATGTACTTATAGAAAAACAAAATAAACTTGATAATAAAAAGTATTAAAAACATATTTGTGTGGGGTATAGTAATGAAATAAAAAGCTCTAGATTTTACGATCCTACAACTAAGAAATTGATAATAAGTTTTGATTTTATTTTTAACAAAGAAGAAGTTTGAAACTTTAAGGTAGTTAAAATTTCTATAGTTGTAGGAGAAGAAGTATATAAGACACATGATATATTGGCCTTACTTGAATCTTCTCATATTTAAATGATTCTGATTCATATGATTATAGTGATATTGAAATACCTTAAAGGAAATTTCATAGCCTTTTATAGATATATCGGTGATTTTGCATGTTTTATTTTGAAACCTATTTGATTTAAAATTATAACTCAAAAAAAAGAATGGGTGCAAGTAATGAATAATGAACTTTAAGCTATAAAAAAAAATAAGACATAAAAGTTGATAAATTTACCCCTAGGAATAGGGAAAGAAGCAATTGAACTTAAGTCAGTATATAAGTCAAAAGTTAATAATGATAGCTCACTACAAAAACATAAAACCCTTAGTAGCTAAAAGATATGCTCAAATTTCATATATTGACTTTTCAAGAACTTTTTCTCAGGTTGCTAAAATTGATACAATTTGAATAATATTAGCATTGACAGCTCAAAAATAATAACAAGTTTATTAATTTGATGTTAAATTAGTATTTTTGAATGAAAAGTTGCAAGAGGAAGTTTATGTCAAACAGCAAGAAGGTTTTGAAATCAAAAGGTAGGAAGATGAAATGTATAAGTTAGATAAAGTATTATACGATTTGAATGAGGGCATGATATAGTAGAATTGACAATTAGTTTCTTCAACATAATTTTTAGAAAAGTTCAAGTAAATTAATTTCATATATAAAAGCTTAAGGTATAAAAATTCTCATGGTGTGTTTCTATGTAGATGATATAATTTATATTAAAAATTTATTTGATATACTTATCAAATTTTAAAAAAATATGATATCAAACTTTGAAATAGCTAATTTGGAAATTTTACATTATTTTTTGGGAATGAAAATTATTCAAGATGCAAATAATTTTTTGTTGTATTAAGAAAAATATGCTAGAGATTTGCTAAAAAGATTTCATATGATAGATTACAAGCTATTAACTACTCTAATGAACACAAATGATAAACTTATATTAGATGATAAAATTAAAAAAATAAACAAGAAGTAGTATAGAAGTTTAATTGGATGGCTAATTTATCTCACACATTCAAGGTCAAATATTATGTTTATAGTTAATTTGTTGTATAGGTTCATGCAAAAACCTAGCAAGGGAACTCTCAATTATGATATTCATTA
Source organism: Musa itinerans (assembly GCA_001649415.1). Taxonomy (NCBI): domain Eukaryota; kingdom Viridiplantae; phylum Streptophyta; class Magnoliopsida; order Zingiberales; family Musaceae; genus Musa; species Musa itinerans. The sequence continues at coordinate 23,802 of LVTN01000795.1, forward strand.
TGAGTTGATAAAAGATTTTAAGTTATATTTTTATATTAATAGTGATTGGATTAGTTGTATAGATGATATAAAAAATGCTTTTGGATTTATGCTCAACCTTGGCTTAGGGATGATTTTACATACAACTGAAAGGCAAGAATATGTTACTCTCTTAAATTCTGAGATGGAGTATATAGCGACTACATGACATGTCAAATAATTGAACTTCAAAGAATTTTAATAGGTCTCCAAGAAACTCAAGACGAATCAACTAAAATCTATTGCAATAATAAGTTTACTATTATAATTATGAAAAATTCAATTTTTCATGAGCACACTAAACATATTAAAATTTAATGTTACTTCATTTATAAATTGGTGGATAAAATAGAAATTCAAATAAATTGTTATAGCATTATCGAAGATCCGATTATTGACATCTTTAAAAAATTATAGTAAAAAATATATTTTTTTATAGGAACTTCAAGTAACAATTATTTTGAATTCAGTAGATGTAATAAAATTAATTTAAATAGTTAGGATTAGAATTAATAAAAGATAAAGATTTAAATTAAGATAAATGGATGAGTGGTTGGTTTTTTGGTGCGTGAACGACGATGAGGAGGTTTATTAGGCTACTACGTGGGTGGCTTCTTCCTTATTTAAAAATATTTAATTTCTCTTTTTGCTACTATAAATATGTTTTTGTTTTTTCTTCTTCAGGAAGAATTCTTCATCAAGATGTTCATGAATAATAGTTATTACAATATTGCTGAAATAAAACACTGTGATCTTAATCTATTACAATTCTTTTTTTTTGTAACAATTCCACCTCAGAAAATCGACGCAAGCTTTCTATGTTTCGATCATTGCATATGTTAATGAAGAAAATCAAATTCTTCATAGTATTAAAAGAACAAATACAAGGAATAACTCTCTATTGAGTTAACCTAAACCAAATTGGAAATCTTTGTGCACCATCTCATCATATGAACTCTAAAGAACATTCTCTCAATCTTCTTTAGATCTACTAGAGAAAACCCTAAGAGCATCCAAAATATTTTTCACTATACCTCTTCCTCACCGAAACCTTAAGATAGAAAGAAATTTATAGAAATAAATTCTAATTCATTAAGAACTCTTTTCATAATTAAGTTGTTAATCCTAATACCCCAAGTAATTTCAATGTAATCAAGACTCAAAAAAAATTCTTACGAACCCTAGCAACATTATGGTTTGTCCTATTATTTAGCTCACTTAACCATCTATCTCTTTCTTTATTTAGCTCACTTAACCCTAGCAACATTATTTAGCTCACTTACAAACCCCAACTTAAATCATCTATCTCTTTCTTTATTTTTTTTCCAAAAATTTGAGTAACACCATATAAAGATTATAGTTAGGTGAATTTGAGCCAAACCAGTTAGGACCAACATACATATAATTGAACAAAAGCTTAGAAGATTAAATTATAAATCTAATCCAATATAGGTTCCTTGATTATTGTAATATCGTTTACTCCTTGTTCAATCCTCATCACACACATAAAAATTTTGCTAGCACTAGGATGTACCCTTAGAAATGGTTCAGGTGCATTTCATTTTGCACAAACTAAAATTTAAAGCAGGGTTAGAATTAGAAATGGATCAAGCTTTATGGACTAGCTTACAGTCATTATTGAGACTCATTTCTACCTAAATGGATCACGTTTTGTGGGCCAAGACTGGGGAGATATAATAATGCAAGCCCATTCATCAAGCTTTTATCTCTGGATGTCCCATTTCGGCTTCTTCGTAATCTCTGTTGGAGCCCAGCTTCTACAACTCTGCAACCCCTCAATTTGTTCAACTGCAGAGCGATTGCCGTAAGAGCAGCTTCCGCTAGTGATGACTTCCATGTGAGGCTGGTCCTTCAAGCTCTGTGGGTTCTACAGTCACACTGAGCTTCCAGCTGACCTCCCTCTGCAATCCCAGGTTGCCATCATACCACTTCAATAATCTCCTTCCCTTTCAATGCAGCTCCTTAGATCCAAGAAAAATAACCTAGGCATTTATGAGGTCCCCATGGCGTTCAAACTCCTCATCATGCATCTGTCTCAGTTTGACTCCTGAACACCTCCCCACTTGGTAGAGCAGTTCCAACATCTCAAGACTGCATGTGAGGCATTCAATGGCATGAACTCGATGGCACCTGCAAGCCTCTGGCCATGAAATCCTACCTTCTGCAACACCAAGCTGGATGCGGTTCCATGGCAAGCAGATTTGAGAGTGTGGAAATCTGGGCTCGCTGCTCTTTCCATTCTAAGTTCTACTGGAAAATCCAGAGAGAGCTCTTCTGCCTTTACACCTTCCAGATCTATGCCTGCGGTGGAGGCAAACCCACTGAGAATTTTGGTCTGTTATGATGGTGAAAAGTACCTTCATGCTATGCCTCCTCGAAACTGTCACGAAAAGAGGACAAACAATTTGGTGCTCTTTTGGATTGCTAGTTATCAAGAGCTGCACTTGAATGCTGCTCATCATTTGTTCTTGGAGCCATGCAAAACCTATAAGAGAGAATTGATTGACACCCTAAAACCCTGCAGTGTCGTCCCAGGGAGTAAAACTTGGGTCCTCGATAGGTGTGTGGGAAGAAGAGGCCTACAGATCATTTCCACTATTACCACCAGTAATATATTTCTTAGGCTTCGCCATCATTCTGTTCCACACCAACCCAACATGTTCACAATGCTCTGAACGGGATTGGTGAAATGCTGCTGCGCCAAAAGACACCTCAAATTAATCGAAGCCCCCACCGCTTCGTTCATCTTTTCATGCACCCAAACCTGCACCAAAGGAAAATACAAAGTCAGCACAGATGCATGACATGTGCTTAGCATCTCTAAATTGATTGCAAATGAGGCAACATCACTCGGATGACAAAGGCGGCAGTTCGTTCGTCCCCTTCCATGTAACCTTTTAGCCCAAGGAATCATAAAAGAAAGCCATTGCCTTGTTTCATCATCCAAATCCTTGCTTCAGCCGACGAGCCCCACGAGGTAACACATGGTTCCATCGTGATCCACAGAAGGCACGTTCTGCACCCTTACAGCTTACAAGAACTAAATCACTACAACATGGCGAAATCCAACGACGCAACCTTGTAAGAGAAGCGCCAGAGCTCCATATGAAACGGCTGCGAGAACCCAACAAGGTCATTGCCTTCACTTTCACCAAGTGATTGTTGTTCAAATCATATAATCTTCAGCTTTGGTTTGGCTGTACCTGATGCATGCGTTCGACTGGGATTTAGGTAGATGAGCAGGAAGCCTAATCCTCAGTTCACGAACAGTTCACTTTCTACGAGAGAGAGAGAGAGAACGCAATGGGAAGAAAACAAAAGAGCATCGAAGAGGGGAAGACGGAAGGGAGAAGCCATCATTGCGAATCTTTGAGCCGACAGAAGCCACCTCCGTAATCATCATCATCATGTGGTCGTCACCTCTGGGAAATCCCTGCAATGCCCCCACCGGCCACCCATCATCATGTGACGCCACCCCTCCTCTCCTCCCGAGCCGCCTCCTTCGTTCCCTCCTTGCTTGCATCCCCAAATGGTTCACTCCTGTGCCTGCCACTGCCACTATGAGACAGAGAGAGAAAGGATCTACCTGTGACCGTCTTGCGTCTCCTATAAATAACCCCACACCCCACCGCTCAAAAGATTATCCAAGCAGCAGCACAATCTCATATCTGCCTCCCGTTCCTGTCACCCAAGCTCTTCTTATCATTGAAAGCCTACTGACCGAAGGTGATATTTTAAGTAGTAGAAACTCTTTGGAAAGAACCTTCTGATATTTGTCTTCTTTTTTCTTTCCTCGAGTATGTAGGGTGGAGGATTTACTTGTCGTTCTTCGGTCCTCTGAAGGGAACGTACGACTCCTACTTCGGTAAAGGTTTCCAGCATGATATTTGATCTATTGTTTTCTTCTTCGATTGACTCTTTTTTTCTTTCGTTGCGTAATTGATTTGTGTGTCTCTCCATCTCTGTATTTGTGTAATTATATATATATATATACACACACAGAAATATGTTTCCCTCACTCTCTCTCATTCACTCACATTTGCCAAGTCACACGGGCGTAGCATTTCGAGGTCTACTTTTGCTTTAGAAGGTTCAGTTATGCATGTTATATAGTGTGCTGGCTTTGAGGATTTCTCGTGTAGCTTTTTGTTCGTTGTGTATTTCTTATGTTGTAGTACCGCTACTTTTCTTCTCTTTCTTCGGGGAAAGCAATGTCGAACTATATCTACTTTGCTGCTTCTTCCACTTGAACAATAAGTAATCCAAATTGTTCTAAGATACCCTCTTCCCTGCTGTGCTGTTGTTTTCAGGGTGCTGCTGTTCCTTCAGGCCAGCCATGGAGAGGCTCAATACCAAGCTGTACCTGCAGAACTGGTACATCGTGAAGGAGAACGAGAGGCTGAGGAAGAATCTCCAGGTCCTCAACCAGGAGAACCAGGCCCTCTTGTCCGAGCTGAAGCAGAAGCTGGCTAAATCCAGTGCCACCTCCAGCCGCAACCCCAACATCCCAGACCTCAACACTCCCCCAGCACCCACCATGTCCCCCAGTGGAAGCAAGCGCTCATCTCAGTAGGCTGTTGCACTACACCACATGACTTCTTTTTGGATGTTTTGGCCTGATATTAGGTAGATGATCAGTACTTTGTCCAATTGGCCATAATTCAGTCATATGTAAGATCTCCTCCAAATTCTAGTTTGAACAAGAAACTGTTCTTTTGTTAGAGAAACTGTTTGACCTCAGTAATATTTAATCCAATATATAGGTATACATCATTAGAAAATTCTTTAGGAACTGTAGGCTGGTCTGATGACTAGAGCTCACATATCTGCAAGTGGGACAGAAGAGTTCCTTGAGATGAGAACTCACCTCCTGGTCACCAATTATAGCATCATTCAGATAAATCATCTATCTCTTTATAAATGGACTACAAAGACAAGAGACTAGTACCGTCATATCTCATACAATAATTACATAATTATATATATATATATATATATACATATATATATATATATGTGTATATATATATATATATA
>LVTN01000795.1:31865-42496 GCA_001649415.1 Musa itinerans
GGAGGGGGCGACGCCCGTAGGGGTGCCCAGCTGCAGGGGCAGCGCCGCCTGCAAGCGAGGGCAGCGACCCCGCCCTTCGCTGCATAGCCCACCGCCGGCAGGGTGGCGGCGGCGGCGGCAGCAACAGAAAGGGGCTTAGGGTTTTCTAGGCAAAAGATAATTTTGCCCCTCGAAATTTGAGAAATTCCAATTTTTGTCATTTGTCCAAATTATGAAAATACCCATAGGAACTCAAAAATTCCCTACATGTCTTTGATTTCAGAAAATATTAATTAATTAAAAAGTTTAGTTGATTATTATTTTTATTATTATCTAGTAGTCTTACATGATAATGATTCATACACGTGATGTTTGATGTGTGGACGAATGATTATGGACCGTGTGATGTGTGTACTTGTGATTATTATTACTGGGGTCTGTGCACCTCAATTATATTTCTCATTTATTATCGAGCCTGCGTACCTATGATTAAGTTGTAATCACAAGAGGAGGCACAGCGGGAGCGTGAATACGATAGCGGAACCCACAAGACGGACGATCGTGATGCATGAAGATGCATCGAGATGTCGACGAGGACGAGGGACAACTTAAAACCTGTATAGTTTATAATTATTCAATATATCACTTAGATGACTCCATCAGACTCAAAGACAACTTAAAAAATTATTAACAATCACTTACAAACTCATAAAATCAATGAAACACTATAATCGTAAATCAGTCATTTACCACATGTTTATATTAACATAAAAACATATTCAACATCTAAATTTCAAAATATGAGAGGTCTTTTCACATTTATAATAACACACATCAACTTATATTTTTGAACAATGTGTTACTTACAATAATGTTTTGTTAAACCATCAAAAATATATTACAAACTTCTAACATTTCACTACCCAACCCAAAACTAACATGAGTACGAGTGACAAATTAACCTAAAAGATTTATATTATAATAATATGAACTATAAAGTGCAGTAAGTAACTATCATATCCATGACATAGCGATGATAAATCATGTAACATAAGCATCAAAGTGTAAAATATGGATTCAATAGTCAATAAATATTATTTCATTATATTCATATTTAACAAAGAAGCAAAAAGCAACATATGAACATATCAAGAACAATTGCAAGGAATGAGCTCATGCAGAATCATATTCGATATTTCATTTGATTCATTAATATTAAAAGAATATATAACAATATATTTGCAAATTAGAATCATAATATAAGATACGAGCTCAAGAATCATGTTTGACATTTCATTTGATTCATTGATAATAAGGGAGCAAAGTATAACTTACAAGTTAAGATTCAAAAGAGCAATATATTAGCAAAGAGCTAGGAATAACATATTAGCTAATTAATAGTAAAATGCAAGGTAATAAGCTTAAGAGTAGAGTCATATTTGACATTTCGTTTAATTCATTTATATGAAAGGAACATATAGCAATACATAAGCATATCCTTTAAATTTAAATCAAAAGAACATAAATGTAAAGTGGGATCATAATATAGCATAATATCACCCATTTCTAGGTGTCTACTAATCTAGAGCTCATCATGGCTCCATAATATAACATAATCCTATTTAAATTTATGATAAAGGATCCATAATATCCCATAAATATTAGAGTATAAAACGGATATTCTGATCAAGAAAGTATAAATATACATAAAGTACACGTAAAACAATAAAAAGATACATATACACATATGAAGCAATATCAAAGGTAGCTTAAACATATGCACAATTCATTCAATTATGACTAAGATCAATGACTAAGAGATAAAGGAGTTTAATCAGTAACATGAGTCTCATTGGGAGATGATTCTCAGCTGAAATCAAATTCCATAAGGTAGAAACAAGAATTAGTAAATTTGATAATAATTCTGTTTAGTAGAATCTGTATGGTAAGTTGCATAAGATGTTTGGATAGGAAATTATTTTCCAATTCATTCCAATAATATATTATTGGAAAGAATACATGTCTACTTTCAAATAAAATAGATTATGTATAAATTAGAGTTGTCTAAAAAGATACAAACAATTTAATACAAATAGGTTAGAACATATCCTCTCTATTTAACAAAATTCAAGTGATAAAAAGGAATAATCATTTAGGCAATCATTTGTACTTCAAATCTTTCAAATAGGATAAAGATATAAGAGTCTAGTTCTATCAACATAAATTTTACTTGATTTAGAGTCTTGTATGGAATACTATAATTAAAACAATGTAGATATATCATATCATTTTGCCTTTTGTTTCACAAAATGAGTGATCAACTAAAATAGACATTTAGATAGACAATTATACTTCAAATTATTCAAATAAAGTATTGCTAGAATGATACAAGAGTCTAGTTTCCAAAAAAAAAAAAAACTCAATTCCAGACTTTGTACATAATATTATAGTATTGTAAGTTTACAACTTGATTGAGGTTGATGCTATCAGAAAGAGATAAGTTTTATAAATTATTCATAAATAAAAAATACTGTAAAATGAGATTGTTTGTTTGCCGTAAACAGCTAATCCCAAAGATGTTAAATTAATCCAAATTCCTCAACCAAAGCAAGAAGACTTTGCTTCTTTTTCTTCTCCTTTTTTTCCTTCCATTCTTCCCTTCACTAGGTAGAGGGCAGCAAGCTTCTAACTTAATATTTTTATTTTTTACTTTTGTTCTTTAATTACAAGTGTATAGATTACACAAAAGGTTTATACAGTGACAAGTATACAACACAAAGGCATAAGTGTCACAATTTAGCAAGCATGAGTGGCACACTTTGACATATGTAATCTATTTTCTTCTTTTTCTCTTTTCATTTCATATTTTTCTCTTCCACTAATTTAACATAAAAACTTTCACAGAGTATATCAAAATTCTAGGATTCATAATTAGGTCCTTAGCATTAATCCTTTGATATAAAATTACCTAATACAATAAATTATTAAATAAAATCTCATATTAAAATAATTAAAAAATTTATTATATTATAAATAATTTAAAAATAAAAGATTTTATACTCTTCGGTCCTTAAAAAAATTTAGCCCTCTAAATTATTATACCTCAATCAATAAAAATATAGGAGTAAGTTTTTTTTTTCATTTACCATTCTAACTTTCAAGTAGATTCTTTCATAGAATATTATTTTCAAAATACTTTAATCAGAGAAATAATCTGATTCCTTAATATCTTAAATCTTATTACCTTTTCAACTCATGACATAAGTACTAAGTAAATCCTCAGTTGTTTGAATTGTATTTCCTCCAAAATTATATTTTTAATACCTAAATCGGACACATAATCTATCTTTAAATCTCAATATATCATCCTCCTTAAGATCAAAATTAGGCTTCAATCTTTTTTTTTAATCTCATTTCTCAAGAACATTAAATATGGATCTTGTAACTATTATTCTTTAATTTGTTGGATGAGATCAAATTTTACTTGAATAACAGTCATTAAATTTTTTTTTCAGTCCTATACTTTTCTCATGATATTTAAGTCACAAGTTTCTTCCAACAACTCTTATTAATATACAATCAAGTTAATCATAAAACTTGTAGATTTTGTACTAAGTCTATAAGTCATAATATTGACTTTATACAGTTAAAAAAATAAATAGTATAATTATAATCTTTTAGAAATTCTATCCATCTCCTTTTGTCTTATATTAAACTCTACTAATTCAAGTGTTGTTATTCTATAAGGAGGCTTGGATATTGGTGTTATCATAGGGACCAAATCAATAGTAAATTTATTTTTTTTATCAAGAGGTAACCCGAATTGGTCATCTAGAAATATATCCTAGAACTCCATAACTCTAGGGATTTCATTTAGATCAGGTTCTTGATTTGGGTACTCCTATATGTATAAGTAATATAGAAAACTCTTCTACATAAAATGATAAGTTTGATAAGTAAATATAAGGCAAGGAGGTCAATCATGCCCCATACCCTCAAAATGAAATGTTGACTGATCTAATATGTAATGAGTGATTACTTTTATATAACAATCAATAATATGAAGATAGTCAATCTATACTAAGAATAATACCAAAGCCTTGAATCTCAAGGAGAATCTCAAGTTTACTATCAAAGAATCCCCAATAGCAATAGTTATATAGAGTATATAATCAAGTGGTCTATGTTGAATACCTAGGTAGCAAACAAAATATTATGAAATAAATGATAGGTTAAAACCAAGATCAATCAAAACTTTTATATTTATGATAAATTCAAGAATAATACCTTCAATCACTTATTCGAAAGATCTATAATCTTGTTCAATGATAGCAAACACTCTCACATTGGTGGGCATAGGAGGTAGTGGCATTTTTTTCATATCAAAAAGGTAATCTTTTACTTGATAACCCAAATTCCCACAAGTTAAACAACATCTAGTCACCCAAAAAAATTAGTTTATTTAATGATTTCTCTCATATTTTGCACATGATTGGGTCCTCTCTTTCAAATATAAATATTTTAAACCTATTGCTATTAATTTTAAATTTATTTTCTCTTTTATTCTCATAATAGATGGACTTGGTCTTATCCTTCTTGCCCTGATTTTCTAAATTTCTATATTATCTCTTTCAATTATAATATATTTATCAACCGTATCAGCATATATTTTGAGTTTTAAGCTAATATCTAACTTTTTATAGCTAGTTGTATCTTTCTTTCAAATGTTTTTACCTTTCTAGATTCATAATCAATCATATGAGTAATACTTTTTATCAGAATTTTCTTATGCTCAAATTATCTTGATTTTTTAAAAAATTTAAAAAATATTTCATCAATCACTATATAATTTACTAGACATCAAAATATATAATACAAATAATATATCATATATCTTAGCGATCACTAACTCATGCTTTGATACTATCTCTATCATATCTAAGATAATATCTTAGAGGCGTAATGTTGAGATAATAATAATGGACTTTTCAAGATGATTAAGATTATTTAAATTTGAGGTAATAATTAAGTTGTGTATATAAAATTTAAACTTACTACAACAAAATATAAAAATTACTAATTATAATGAGCACATTTAGAGTCTCTCTCTTTTCAAAAAAAATAATTCTTATTTTTAAAATTTTAAATAATGTTATTTAATCTAATCCTCTAAATATCTCTCATAATCTTAGTTTTTTCTAATAGGCTAGGTCATAATAGGGGTCAATTGTTCAAAGGGGTTGCTCCTCGCTAGGGTGACAGTATTGTAGCAGCGACCAAAGTAGGGATCAGACTTCTATAGTGATTGCTTCTCCTTAGAGCGACGATATTCAGAGTCCTATGGCGACTGCTTCTCCCTAAGGCGATGGTATTGTAGCGGCAACGGTACTGTAGCGGTGACCAGAGGAGGGATCAGACTTTTATAGTGGTTGCTTCTCCTTGGAGTGATAATATTCAGACTCCTGTGGCGACTGCTTCTCCCTAGGGTGACGGTACTACAATGATGACCAGAGGAGGGATCAGACTCCTATAGTGGCTGCTTCTCCCTAGGGCGACGGTACTATAACGACGACCAGAGGAGGGATTAGACTTTTGTAGCGGTTGTTTCTCCCTAGGGCGACGATACTATAGCTGCGACCAAAGGAGAGATTAAACTCCTATAATGGCTGCTTCTCCCTAGGGCGACGGTATTGTAGCGGCGACCAAATGAGGGATCAGACTTCTGTAGCGGTTGCTTCTCTCTAGGGTGACGATATTCAGACTCCTGTGATAGTTGCTTCTCCCTAGGGCGACGGTACTATAGCAGCAACGATACTATAGCGGCAACCAGAGGAGCGATTAGACTCCTGTAGTGGTTGCTTCTCCTTAGGGCGACGGTACTGTAGTGACGGCCAGAGGATGGATCAGACTTCTGTAGCAGTTGCTTCTCCCTAAGGCGACGATATTCAAACTCCTGTGGCGGCTGCTTCTCCCTAGGGCGATGATATTGTAGCAGCAATGGTACTATAGCGGCGATCAGAGGAGGGATCAGACTCCTATAGTGGCTGCTTCTCCCTAGGGCGATGGTATTGTAGCGACGACCAGAGGAGGGATCAGACTCCTGTCGCGGTTGCTTCTCCCTAGGGCGAGGGAGGAGGCGATGCTGCTTCTTCCTAGGCTAACAACGATTGTTTCTCCCTAGGCTGACTACGGCTGCTTCTCCCTAGATCTAAAGGGAGATCATCGACGTGCAGTTCTAGGCGACCAGAGGAGGGATCAGAATCCTGTAGCGGCTGCTTATCCCTAGGGTGAGTGCGATAATGAGGTGAGGGAAGAGGCGACGACTGTAGGCAACTCCATCGTCTCCCTTCCTGCGACATGTGAAGGTGCACTCAATTCCACCATCCCCTTTCCCTCTGCTCTTCTTCTTCTTTGGAACCGAGGGAAGTGGTGATCATTGCTGCACCCCTTGGGGCGCTTGGGAAGGGAGGTGAGGACGAGATTGTTGAATCTCGGATTTTGATGATGAAGTCAATTGTCATTTGTTATCTAATCCATATGTTGAGATAAGTGTGCAGGATTAACTACGATGAAAGTAAGACATGCAGTAGGAGTTGCGCCGGAGTCAAGACTATGATCACGTTGGGAGTTCGAGAGTTCGACGGAAGTTCGGACGGTCGTCGGAGGTTCTGCGGGAACAAATCCGAGAAGTCCTGGAGCTTGCCAAAGAAGCTCGTCGGAACTCGCCAAGTGGATCGTCGCAAGTCCAGGAGTTTGCCGGAAGTCCGCAGGAGCATCGCCGAAGGTTCGTCGGATGTTCGCCGGAAGATCGCCGGAAGCTCGCCGGAAGAAGCGATTGACGCATCGGAGCAAGCTACAGTATATGCCTTAAGAAAGGTCGTAGTTAGCGCAATGATTAAGTTAGAAATGGGAGGTGATCCCATTAACTTAATCTTGGGGCAATTGGGCCCCTGAAAGACACAAATTGGGCCGAATGGATCAGCCCATTCGAACCCAGAACTTTGGCCAGCGGTGGCACCGCCTGGGTGGGCGGTGGCACCGCCCGAGCTCAGTTTCCGAGCTCTGGCTGGGCGGTGCAACCGCCCCTGACAAGCGGTTGAACCGCCTGAGCTCAGTCTTCGAGCTCTAGCAGGAGGTGCAACCGCCCCTATCAGGAGGTTGAACCGCCCAGGGCTCAGTCTTCGAGCTCTGCCAGGCGGTGCAACCGCCTGATCCCGGAATTCCGGGATTTGATCGTTTTAAGCTCCAAATTTGAACTGGGTTGGGGCCTATAAATACCCCACCCATTCAGCACTGAAAAGAAACAGACACACACCGAATTCTTGATCTTTTCTGTGATTCTAAGAGCTCAAATTTGTGTTAAGACCAAAAGTTCTCCTCTTTCTGTTCTTCAAGTCTTGAGTTGTAAAGAGAGGAGAGAAAGATTTTGTAAAGGGTTGTCTCCTGAGCCCGTCAAAAGGAGTGAAACTATAAAAGGGCAGTTGGCCTTCGCCTATTGAAGGAAGGCCTCTAGTTGACGTCGGCAACCTCGTCGGTGGAGGAAGCCAAAAGTGGAGTAGGTCAAGACTGACCGAACCACTATAAATCTCTGGTTTGCTTTTATTTTGAGCACTTTATCATTACTGCAAACCTCCCACATAGCTACTGCTCTCTGCGCTTTTACGAACAAGCCTCTAAGCTCTGATCTTTCCGAATCTGCATTCAAACCCAAATCGGTGTTTTCGTATGATCTTTAAATTGCAGTTTAAGTTTACGTTTTGATTCTATCTACAACTGCAAACTGTCTCCTGCGCTTTTACGAACGAGTTTCTAAGTTCAGATCTTTTCAAAACTGCGTTTTAGACGTAAACTGAGTTTAGACGCAAACTGCGTTTAGACGTAAAACTGCGTTTTAAACATAAACTGAGTTTAGACGTAAAACTGCATTTTAGACGCAAACTGCGCTTAGACGCAAACTGAGCTTAGACACAAACTGCGCTTAGATGCAAACTGCACTTAGACGCAATCTGCATTTAGACGCAAACTACATTTAGACGCAAACTGCGTAAACTGCGCTTTGACGCAAACTGTATTTGAACGTAAACTGCACTTAATCATAAGTGATCTTAGAATCGGCTTTTGCATCAAAATAGTCTTTATCGAACGAACGCAGCTTTCGTTTTTAATCGCTGAAAGATTTCCGCTGCACTAATTCACCCCCCCCCTCTTAGTGCTCTCGATCCTAACAAACACATCCATAGTCGATAACTCGAGTGAATTATTATAAGAGATAATAATTCACTGAGTTAGAAGGAGTTCTAACATGTATAACTTACGATCAGCTCGATATTGGGCCAAGAGGGTCACACGCATATGATAGGTGTTGTGACGAGTAGAGGTTTGGATATAAAATATTCGTTAGAGCCCCTATCTTAATGGTTATCCAGTAAACCTCTGAATTATTGGATCTTGTGGAGAAGGTCTAACAAGAGCTAATGAGATATTATTGGGTATAGATCCATTAATCTAATAGGCTTGGGTTGTTGGATGAAGATCTAGTACCTAATATGGCAGGATTCATTATGGTTAAGTTGATATGGGGCCTCTATAAATAGGAGGGAACCAAAGAGTTACAAGCTGGGCCTTTTTAACTGCTACCTCCTATTCTCCTCTCCCATTCTCCTTAGCCAACAGCCCTTATTTGGGATGTGTGGAGATTTGGGCAGTGATTCGAGGAGCATCTTCATAGCCCCTACTTTGTGGATCATCGCTAGAGATGAGAACAGTTGACCTCCTTTATCCTCTCCCACGAATCTATAGGATTTCAGGGATATACAATCTCCCTAAGTAAAACACATCTATCTTATATGTGCGATTTTTTATTTTATAATTTTTGTGCACTAATCTTCGCACGATGATGAAATTTTTTTATGAAAATCTGATTTTTTTTTTGTTCTTCCGTTGTATATGTGATATCACCCCTAGATTTTCCTATAGGTACTATCATCACTAGGCAGTACCACCGTCGGCACTAGGTAGTACTACCGTCGGGGTTCTTAGAAAAGCACAACCCATGCTTTTCGACTCTTAAGCGGTACCCACCGCCTGAACCTAGCGATTCCACCACCCAGCCCAACCCCAAGTCACTGAATTAGCCTTCAAACAAGCCAAATTCAACCCTAATTCAGGCCCAATGGGCTCCTAATCATGTTGGTATGGTTATGCCCTAAAACCAACTCAATTAAACTCTAAACTACTTTAATTAAGACTTAATAACTCTAATTACAATCATGAAGCCTTCAGCATGTTGTCCGGCATGTCATCTGTTCATTCGGCACTTCATTCGAACCTTTGATACATCATCCTTTCCTTTGGTGTATTGCTCGATCCATCAGCATATTGACCTCCCATAACATCCGATCTTCACACAATACCCGATCCTTTTGGCTTAATGCCCGAACTCATGGTACAAAGTCCATCCTCCAGCACGTCGACCAATCCTCCGACCCGACATCCAATCTCTAACATGATGCTCTCCGGCCCAATGTTTGATTCTCTTACTTCAATGATTTGTCTTTCGATGGTTCAAGTCCATGATCAAAATTTCAATTGTGTCAATTATCTCAAACATTTATTAGTCTATAAACTCATCAATTCATTTATTATCAAAATTCAGAATTCAATAATATGATCATATATATCTAATTTATATAAGGTGTCAAACTATTAACACCTTTAGGTGCACATAAATAAAGTCAAGAAATAATTAGATAAAAAAGTCAAATTTATCATATCTGATAAGGGTGATAAATTTTATGGTATTTATGATGAACCCGATCATAATTCTAGTTCTTTTGCTAAATTCTTAAAAAAGTAGAATAAGTATAATTTACCATACATGCAGAATAGGATTGTTAAAAAGTAAAATCATACTATTATAGATATGGTTTGATGGGTTATTCTTTTGTACCTAAATTAATGTGTTGAGAAGCTTTGAGGATAATTATATATATATCTTGAATAGAGTTCTTAATAAATTAACTTCATTAACTTTTTTTTAATTATAAACGAATAGTAAACCAACTTAAGATATTTACATATTTGGGATTATCTTATAAAGAAAAGGATCTTTAATTCACATAAAAAGAAATTATATTCAATAATTATTTTTGAATATTTTATTATTTATTCAAAAAGTTCAAAGGGGTATATCTTATTGCCCTAATCACAGTACGAATCTAGTAATATAATATTTCTAAAAAATAATGAATTAGTGAGAGTGAAAATTTTAAATTTTAATTTTGATAATGAGGAGATACAGGTTAATACTCCTTTATTATTTGAGAGATTATTATTACTCAAACCATTAAATGATTTGATAAATGCAAACAACAAAATAAGAAATAGTAAATGTTAAATCTCGTATTTTGATGATGAAACAAATTAATATGTGTTTATGATTTAATCTGCATTTTGAGTGACGCAAGATGGTTTGATCAGGATGAGACAATTAAAGCAGGAAGAATCATGTTCAGTCGGTGGAACATGTCAGAAGATTAGATGTCGGGCCGGAGGATCGGTCGACTTATCGACAGAAGGCTTCGGGCCATTGATTCGGGCATCGGGCCAAGCAGAGTGAATGTTGCGCCAAGGATATCGAAGTTATGGAGTCA
>LVTN01000795.1:43181-67833 GCA_001649415.1 Musa itinerans
CAGGCGGTGCAACCGCCGTAGTCAGGCGGTGCAACCGCTTGATCCCGGAATTCCGGGATTTGATCGTTTTGAGCTCTAAATTTGAATTGGGTTGGGGCCTATAAATACCCCACCCATTCAGCACTGAAAAGATACAGACCTACACCGAATTCTTGATCTTTTCTGTGATTCTAAGAGCTCAAATTTGTGTTAAGTTCAAAAGTTCTCCTCTTTCTGTTCTTCAAGTCTTGAGTTGTAAAGAGATGAGAGAAAGGTTCTGTAAGGGTTGTCTCCTGAGCCTGTCAAAAGGAGTGAAACTGTAAAAGGGCAGTTGGCCTTCGCTTATTGAAGGAAGGCCTCTAGTTGACGTCGGTAACCTCGTCGGTGGAGGAAGCCAAAAGTGGAGTAGGTCAAGACTGACCGAACCACTCTAAATCTCTGGTTTGCTTTTATTTTGAGCACTTTATCATTACTGCAAACCTCCTACATAGCTACTGCTCTCTGCGCTTTTACGAACAAGTTTCTAAGTTCTGATCTTTCCGAATCTGCATTCAAACGTAAATCGGTGTTTTCGTATGATCTTTACATTGCAGTTTACGTTTACGTTTTGATTCTATTTATAACTGTAAACTGTCTTCTGCGCTTTTACGAACGAGTTTCTAAGTTCAGATCTTTTCAAAATTGTGTTTTAGACGTAAACTGCTTTTAAACGTAAAACTACGTTTAGACGTAAAACTGCGTTTAGACGCAAACTGTGTTTAGACGTAAAACTGCGTTTTAGACGTAAACTGAGTTTAGACGTAAAATTGTGCTTAGACGCAAACTGCGCTTAGACGCAAACTGCGCTTAGACGCAATCTGCATTTAGACGCAAACTGCATTTAGACGCAAACTGCGTAAACTGTGCTTTGACACAAACTGTGTTTGGACGTAAACTGCACTTAATCATAAGTGATCTTAGAATCGGCTTTTGCATCAAAATAGTCTTTATCGAACGAACGCAGCTTTCATTTTTAATCGCTGAAAGATTTCCGCTGCACTAATTCACTCCCCCCTCTTAGTGCTCTCGATCCTAACAGAGATCACCACGGTGGTGGCTCTTCCAGATCTTCTCAGAGGTGGGGCTTCTCCCTTCTTCTCGGTGGAACAAAGGAGGGATCGGCGACTGAGCGTTCCCTTCCCTCTTCTCCTCTTCTTCCTCTCGAGGAACATAGGAGACTACACACCGGGAACAGAGATGCGGAGAGAGGGCTACGATCGCTCCTCTCTGCATCTTCTCCAACTCCATTGGTGGGAACCGAGGCAAAGACATACGCCGTGCTATTGCATCTGTCGACTGCTCCCAACGCTGTAGGGATATGACAACGATGGTCCCTAGGGCTGGCGACGATGGTGGGAGGGTAGATTCGATAGCGAGGCTCCCTGCCCAATATTCTATCAAGTTGCTCCTCCGCTATTTTCTTTCCAGCGAAATGCTCCTTCAACGAAGCAGCATGGAAGCAAGTCGTGCTCTAGATCGCGGCCTCCTTCTCTCATTTCCAGTGACTCTTGGTCTTGGACTAGCCTCTTCAAGGCTCCGGTTGGAAGTCCGGATCTCAGCTTGAATTTCTTTGCTCTAGAAGTTCAAGCTGATAAGAAGATTGTTGTGTACGAGACTGCTGATTTCACATAGCTGATTGAGACATGGTTTATGGAGATTGTTGGCTATATGGTAGGTCTCAAAATATCCTATTTTTCACTATCCTCATTAATCAAAACTAGATGGGGAACATCGGCATTTGATCTTCATATGCTAGAGAACGATTTCTTTGTTTGCAAGCTATACTCTGAAGAAGATTTACAATGGGTCCTTGAAGGGTTCTGGACTATTCGCGGCCATTCAATGATTCTATGACACTGGTCTCTTGATGTCTGTTTGGAGTTAGACAGCCTATAGTCTATTCCTTTATGGGTATCCTTTCAGGGTCTTTCTCTACATCTTTGGAGTCGATATTTTATTGTAAAGTTATGCAGCACTCTGGGACAACCACTCTATCTCGACAAAGCAACAGCTGCGCAGATGAGATTAGCATTTGCACGAGCATGTGTACTGGTTTCTTCCAACGAAGATCTTCCTATTGAGGTTTTTTATCATGATCTTGATGGGATCACCCGTAAGGTACATGTCTCATATTCCTAGAAGTAACAACAATATCAGAGTTGCTTATCTTTTGACCATGCAAATGGAACTTGTTAGTAAACTCTGAAAACGATCACTAAGGTCTACCGGCCACGTTAGGCAACTCAACAACAAAGCGAGTCTCCTCCAATGGCAGTAGCACCGATGGTGGTGAAGACGATTGAGCATTTCGACTTAAAGGGACAACACCGCGAACAAAAGGACAAATCAGGAACTTTATCTCTTCCTATTATGTCGGAGCATTCCACAACATAAGTTTCTCATGGTACTCGTGGACAGGAGAAACATAAGTCAGAAACTTCATCTCTTCTTATATTATCAGATCCGTCCATAACAGGAATTCCAATATCCACTCATCGCGCCAACCAGGACTTTGTGTCTCAATAAACTCAGGCCCAAACAAACATCACTAGCAAGGATATTTTGCCTCAACAAACTTACACCCCAACAAACCTCTCCAGCTAAGATATTCTACTTCAACTAACTCATGCCCCAATAAGCTACACTAACCAGGATATTGTGCCTCAACAATCCTATCGTGCTTCAACAAACCCAACTAGGACTACTTGACTCAAGGTATATTAAAGTTTAAGCATTTGCAAACTGTGGATAAAGTGGATAAATATAAGAATAAAGCCTTAAAAGGTAAGGATATTGTGCGGGAGGAAAATACAAAATCTAAGGATAAGAGAAAGGATGGTATTGTCTATCTAAAGTCATAGAATGAATACCTTACTTCCTTTTCCATTTGTTTTATTTCTGATGAAGATAAACCTGATAGAATATTCGTGGATTGAATAAGCCTAAAAAATGTCGAGAGCTCAATAGAGTAATCAAGTCTGCCGCATGTGATATTATTATTCTTGTGGAAACAAAAATTAAACAATCACGTGTTTGTGTTCAAAAGAATTTAATATGGCCGGACGTAGAACTATTTACCAATGATTCTAGCGATACTTTTGGTAGAATATGGGTGTCTTATAGCATCCTAACTCTATTAATGCTTGGTTTATCTCTACTACAGAACAATGTCTATATCTTAAGGCAGAGGACAAAATGAATGGCTGTCAATTCAACATCATCGGTATATATGCTTCAAATAGTATGCATGAAAGAAATATTTTATAGACTGATCTGATTAGTATTGCAAATGACTGTCTTAATGTATCTTGGATTGTTCTTGGTGACTTTAATACTGTTCGATACACAAATGAAAAAGTGGGTGGTAGACAGCTTTCATAAAGTCAGCTCCAAAATTTTAATGATTACATAGATACTGCTGCATTGATTGATATGAAATTTGTAGGCAATTGGCTCTCACAGAGTAATCATTGTGCTGTTAATAGGAAAATAATGGCCTGACTCGATAGATATCTGATTAATCAAGAATGGTTAATAGTTTATCCTGATTCACTTCTTGAGTATGGTGCTCTGCTATTTTTCGATTATTTTTTAATGTATATACACACAGACAAGGCAACACCCAGAGGTAAGAAACCTTTGAGATTCTTTAACATGTGGAGTACTCATCCTCAGTTCCTCGATATTATCAGATCAGCTTGGAATGTTAAGGTGCATGGTTCTCCCCCTTATATCTTATGCCAAAAACTCAAAGCTTGTAAAGCAGCACTTAAGGAGTAGAATACAAACACCTATGACAATATTACCACTCGGGTCCAATTTTACAGAAAGGAACTAATGGCAGTATAACATGAGCTGCAACTTCAGCCCCATGATGAGAATATTATCTACAAAGAGACTGAAGCCAGAAATAACTTCATGCAAGCCTTAAAACAAGAGGAAAGTTTTACAAAGTAGAAGTCTCGCATTAGCTTACTCTAGGCGATTCCAATACTAAGTTTTTCTATGCTGCCATTGCTACTCGCAGGGCCATTAACTACATCAGGAAATACAAAGACAAATATGATATTTTTATTGAGAATTTGGATGAGGTTAAAGCACACACTAAGAAATTTTTTTATTCCTTACTCGTTCAGATGACACAACCTAATAATATTCATATAGAGCCAATAAGAAAGTTTGATTCGGATGCCATCTCATTCCTCAATGCCCCAATTACAGATGAAGAAATTATAAGGGTTGTCTTTAAGTCACCGAAGTACAAAAGCCCTGGATAGATTTCCAACTGAATTTTATCAAATTTCATGGTTTATTATTAGTAATGATGTGATTAAAGCTTGCCAACATTTTTTCACTTTAGGTCAAATTCTTAGAGAGATAAATTGTACTTTTATCTCTTTAATTCCTAAGAATGCATAGGCTAATTCACTAGATAACTATCGACCCATTTTATTATGTAACTTTATTTACAAGATCATTTCCAAAGTGCTGGCAAACAGAATTCAAAAGGTAATGCACAAGATTATTAGTCCTAATCAGGTTGCTTTCATCAAAGGGAGAAGTATACATCATAATATTCTCCTTGCTCGAAAGCAAGAGGAACAAAAATATATTTTAAAGCTGATTTACGAAAAACCTTTGATTCAGTTAATAAGAACTTTATCTACAAGATGCTCCTCAAGATAAACTTTCCTCAATAATTGGTTAATTGGATTCAATGTT
Source organism: Musa itinerans (assembly GCA_001649415.1). Lineage (NCBI taxonomy): Eukaryota > Viridiplantae > Streptophyta > Magnoliopsida > Zingiberales > Musaceae > Musa > Musa itinerans. The sequence continues at coordinate 47,922 of LVTN01000795.1, forward strand.
GTTTGGAAACTCCAAAATTTTTCATTCTCTTCAATGGTACACCTATTGGATTTTTTGGGAGCATAAACGACATCTGACAAGGAGATCCATTTTCTCCTTACCTCTTTACAATTATAATGGAAGGACTCAGCTGTATGTTGGAAGGGCCAGTCTCTGATGGTAGCATTAAGGTACCTCATGCTGGTTTTGTTCATATATCCCACATAATTTTTGCAGATGATCTTCTCATCTTTCTTCAGAATGATTCTACTTCAATGAGGAATCTAGCTACTATTCTGAAAGACTTTGGTATAGTTTCTGACCTTCAGTTAAATCATGCGAAAAGTAAAGTCTATACGAGTTCTTGTATTATAGATAAAGATGTAATTATTCACATTTTAGGAGTTAGTGAAAGAAGTTTGTCAGTTCCTTATTTGGGTCTCCCACTCATATCCACTAGCATTCACAAAACCCACTATCAATCTATCCTGCAAAAAATAAAGACTAGAATTTTCTCCTGGAAAAATAGGCTGCTTTCAAAAGCAGGATGACTTGAACTCATCTGATATGTGTTGTACTCGTACTTTATTTATTGGTCTAATGCATTTCTTTTGCTTGTTGGACTTCTCTAGGATATTGAACGATTATTTATGAACTTCTTCTGGAATGACATAGATGGTAAGACGATGCATATGGTAAATTGGGACAGTATCTGCAAATCGAAAGATGAAAGGGGGTTGAACATGAGAAATATTAGAGATTAGAATAAAGTATATTTGGTATAAAAATTATGAGATCTTTTGCAAAACAAATATTCCTTATGGTCACAATGGGTTTCTGCTATGTATCTATCCAAGGAATCAATTTGGGAGGTCTCAACAAAAACATATCATTCTGTAGCTTGGAAAGGAATATTGAAGGCAAGGAATTGGCTAATCAAATACATTTCCTATGCAATCTCTTCTAGGACCAACACTAATATGTGGTATGATCCTTAGGTGAATGGGAAGAGTATCTTTCAATTATATGATGATAGAGTATAAAGAGATCTTGGGGCTCCGAAAGATTAGAAGGTTTCCGAGTTCATTGCTAACGACACTTGGTGTCTCCCTAACTCTATTTCTCTTGAAATATTGTCACTTTGGCTGACTATCACAACTATTCCAATCAGGAACAATTCTTCATATATGCTTATTTGGCCTCATGATAATGACAAATTTAGGGCTATATCAGTATGGAATCAAATTAAGCAAAGGAACAACAAGTGGATCCCAAGCAGTTAAACATGGGACTGACCGGGCTCACAACGACATAGATGCTCCCTTTCTATGCAACAGGAAGAAAGTGTTGATCACCTATACTTTGCTTGTGACTATACTAATTAGATATGGAAGGAGATTCTATAGAGATTTCAACTCAATAGGCCGCCGCAGCTAAACTTGCATCAAGAATTAGACAAATTCATGCAAAGCTTCTCAAGAAAATAGCCTCTTACACAACTAGCAAAGGTTACTTTCAACTGCGCTATTTAGTGGATTTGGAAGGAGAGATGTCATAGAATCTTTGAGTATCGAAACACAAACAATGTTCAGATTCCAATAGAGATTCTTAGAGACTCAAGATCATGTATAGAGCAAGATTTACAATTGGAGCAGTTCACACGACGAGAGAAAGAAATTTTTATCAGATTCAATTTTGCTATTAGTTAATGATCTCGAGAATATTGTTCACGAATTGTATGTATCCCGTAGTTATCTGCTTTAATAATGCGATGTACTCACAGCTAGTCTAGGCATGTCTGGATAATACTTTTATTTGTTGACTCTAGTAAGGAGTCACAATCTATAGCATGTATAGTAATGACTCTTTTTGTTTGCTACTCTTAGTGATGAGTTTGGTGGAGTGAGACCACTCCACCTTTTTGAGGTGGGATGCATTCTCCTAAAGATATCAGACTTTTGTGGCTTGTGTAAATAGAACTATTTTCTATAAACTTCATATTTAATCTATTTATTTTTACTTATAAAAAAAAAGGGTCACCTAGTCCTATTATAATTTTTTTTATCATACTTTATTTTTACATTATTTTAGTAATATAAAAAATATTATAATGTAGTATAAAAATATTATATTTTAATAATATTATGAAAATAAAAAATATTTTATATACATAATATAAAAATATATAATCGCACCGGTTAGAAAAGAATTCGATTATTTTAATTATAGTTTTGCCTTCGTTTTAGTTCTCGAAAGACCGAAGAGGGAAAAACCCTCGTTTTACTTCGTTTTTCTGGCTTCTGTGCATTCGTCTTCCTCGACTGAGCAATTCAATCCAAACCGAAAGGATGCCGACCGCAATCCTTCCTTCGACCGTTGCCGTTCCCCGACCCCCCTCCACCGCCAGTCGCACGCTATCCTCCGTTCGATTCTTGTCGGGTGCCCACGAATTCCCCCTCCTCCACCCCCTCTCCGTCGATTTCTGTGCCCGCGGTCGCTCGGCGCGAGAGCTCGTCATCCGCATGGGCGGCGGCCCCCGGACGTACCCCGGTGGCGTGTCCAAGTGGCAGTGGAAGCGGATGCAGGCGAAGAAGTCGAAGCAGCTGCTCAAGGCCCGCCTCTGCCGCGAGCGCCAGCTCTACGACATGCGCAAGCGGACCGAGCTTCGTGCGGCAGCGTCCGAGCTCGAGCGACCCTGGGAGGTCGTCGAGCGCGCCCCCAACCTCTTCTCCGTTGCCGCTGATGAGCAGCTCAAGGTCCTCGCCGACCGCTTCCAGCGCTCCGGTGGGTTCGACATGTGGAACGACCGGGACGGCCCCCAGGTGTTCCGCTCACCCGTCGACGGGCTGCCGTCCGCCAGGTTCTTCCCTAAGGGAGTCGTGCACAGCGTGAAGCCCTATGGCCTCGCCCGGGGACCCGGCCAGGACTCGGGGGAGGATGGAGAGGAAGACTCGGAAGAACCCAGGTTTGACGATTGGATCGCGAGGGGAGCGGGAGGGACCAGGAGGAGTAGGAGGAGGAGGTCAAGAAGGTCCTCGAATAGTGGAGACAATCGTGGTTCAGAGGAGGAGGACATCAATTTTAAACCGAAGAATTTGGACGAAGGAATTGATCGAGGCGATCAAAATCTGACCTTTATCTCAGAGAATTCAAGATCACCGAGGAATTCCTATCGTCAAGAAAGTGGCACAGGGGAGGATTGGAGGGTTTCTGCACAGCGTGGTGTTGCTGTTGATTCCCGTGGAGAGACTGTAGCTGCTGACAACAGGCTTACTGTTAGATCAAGAAATCATGGCAACTCACAGAGGCAAAGATTTTGGCGGGGTCGGTACGGATGGAACGAGTTTGATGAAACAATTGATGATTTTAATAACTTGAAGGTGGAGGGTGGAGAAGCTAATTCTGCTAGGCTGCATGCTAGCCCAAGAAACCATAGCAGAAGCAAGGGATTTGGGGCTTGTTTTATGGAAAATGTGGTCAAACGCATTGATGCTGGTAATGTTGAAAGGAGTAAGATGGGGAGCAACGGAAGGCACAGCAATGGCAATAGTACGTCCAAGTCAGAACGAGTAACCCTGCGTCCAACCACAGAATTATTCAGCAGGGAAGCTAGCCACAGCAGGAAATATCCCATGCAGAATAGAGATAATGGCTTCAGAAGGAAGGTTGAGGAATCCCGATGATGAAAATAAAACAAAAAACTAAAAGGTTAGTAGAAAGTTTCAGAAGTTGCAATCTTGAGTTATGCAGTATCTTTAGATGCTACATCAGCTACTGGTCAGTGTATAAATCCTTTGCTACTATATGGTCTGATAAAGTGCACAAGTTGGTTAGGAAGATTGATCATTGCAATCCTTTGATGGAACTTCTAATCCTCATGTAAGGTGAATTAGTGAGATGGCTCGTCTGATTAATTTTGATTGAGAATAAGTTAGCTTTAAATGTCTTCTAGTTTTATGCCCAAATGTGATGAATGGATTGAAATGTCAAAAAACTAGCGGAAAATAGAGATTTTAGTACTTCTGCAACTGCTTAAATTATTCTCCAGAGGGGATTCTCTAAATGCTTGTCTTAGCTTTCAAAGCCTCCTTTTGCAGTTGGTTTCTGCATTCGGGATTTATATAGAGCTTTTTCTTCTGGTGCACATTAGTGGCAGTTCAATCGTATATAGAAAATGAAAATCAGGAAAGTTCAATTTTGTGACTTCAACCTTTTCTTACTTCAGTGAACTCTCAGACATTGTTGATTTCTTTTTACTATATGACCAAATTCCTTGTCGAATATATAAGTAATTGGGGAGCATCCGCACCCCAATATTGACATGTTTTACTAATTCTAGCCAAATTTGCAAGAATACAGGCGTCGTTGTTTTTCAAACTAAATGACTCCATTTGACCACATTAACATGTTGATCATTTTCAGTATAATTTTTAACATATTCTTGATTTGCCAAAGGATATCTAAGAACACATTTAGCTACTCTGACACCTGTAGTGAATCGGAGTTGGCACAGATATTGGTGAATCCTTCGGCTTGGCCCTGTAAAGTCTATCATAGATAGTTCAGCATTCAGCAGCAATTGAATTATGAGCTTGTCAGAACCGGCAGTTAGCTGTTCAAAATGATTTCGAGAGAGATGTAAAAAGAAACCCAGAACCAGCAGGCTTAGTAGAAGCATTAGCAGAACCATCACAATTTAAAAACCATCATTGTTTGGGGATGGAATTGCTGAAAATTGAGTTTTCAGTGATTGTAAGAAAGCCTCTCAAATCAGAAAATGACACTGACCTTGCAGAAGTGAGGGCAACAACTTCACCAAGGTTTCAAATATCAATTGGACCAATATATACTGACACAGTATCTACTTGTCTTACCAAGCATTGAAACCCTTTATCTGTGACCAACTAATGCAAATGATTAACTCTACCTGAATTGGCACAGCAAAATTTCTATGATACTATCATGACCAAGAAGCTAGTCTTCAAAAGCATATTTAGACAATATCATACTAATAGACTAAAGATAATCAACTAATCTTCATGTTTGCTTACAAAGATTTTCTGTGTGAAATTATCTAAAATGAGGGTTCTACTGCTTTTAAGGTCATTATGATTGCTCCTAATTCTCTTTCTTTCTTAAGAGGCACTGCACGTTTGCTTCCCAAAGAAATATTGTACCAAGTTTGTTGCTCTTCAGTGAACCCCCGCATGCAGTTGTTTTCGTACTAGTTTCTGACATTATAAGATCTACTTGTTCTTGTGATTGCTTATATCCTTGCGAGTAGGTTTGACATGGGGTTTCCGTATACGCTTTTTTTTTTTCATCTTTTGCTTTTCTTGTTCATCATGTTCTGTTTATTACACTGTCATTGTGATTCTAGCCTGAAAATCAACTTATCAGTGATGGCCTCCTTCTCAGTCATGGCCTTTATTTCTTTGACATTGAACATGGAATCACACTTTCGATCCATCATTATAAAGTTTTAACTAATATATTCAGTTTGCTCCTTCGAGTTACCAGTGTTATATGCATGTTTTCCCATAGTTCTGTTGGCTTTATTTTCTTACTTTCATTGTTGTTATAGGAAAACTTCTTAGGAACCAGAAGTATATGAAACTTGACACTTGTCATGACATGACCAAATCTCTATGAGCTTGATCATTCTCTAACTTCTTGCCCATATTGCAGCAGGAGTTTCCCCAGTTTATACAACTTGGTAATCTTTTTAAAGCTGAAATACCCTAACATACTAAATTCTTCATCTTTCAGTTCAAACTCGATGAAGTTCTCTTCAATGGATGACCACATTAAGAGGAGAAGACGACAGGTTGGCTGATCTTTGTCGATATGACTTGGAAGGATAAGCCATCGTTTGTTAAGATCAATGTCTAAATTAGTTGGGGTGCATCATCTGATTGTGTTAAAGATGTATGTGTTGACAAGTGCATTGGTGAAGGAAAACAAAATCCTGTGCAATGTAACTTGTCATTTGTTCTTCATCCCACGAGGACATGCTGTTGGTCTCATATTAACCCTTGCATTTTCATTTGAATAATGTATCTTACACTCCGAATGCCCGATCACAAAAAATCGATGATCTTCTTTCAACGATGATTGATGAGAGGTCATAGGCCCAAGTCTTTGTGAGAATTAAAACTAATGGAAGGATAACACAATCAGCAGCACTTGGATGCTGACAACCCCATGCACACCACCAAAATTAGCAACTCTTTGAGCAACTAGGTTTTCCACCATACTCATATGACAAAAACACCAACCACTTCCAGAATATATGAAACCATTGCCCCAAACCTCTTGAAATCGTTGATAATTTTCAACACATCCCGTACAAACCAAAATTTGAATCTTGTCTTGCTTTGTTTTTTTTCTCATTCCAATCTTGCAAGTATCTTCTTGTTCATCAATTTTTCAAAAGCTCTATTTTTTATTCCTTCAATTTTTATGGGAATGCATGAGTGTTAATACATTATTACATAAGTGATAGATCTCATAATGTGTGAGCATACTGTATATTATCTCTTATGTTCGTGAAATATATTGTATCATCATTTTATGTATAGAAAGAATTTCAATTATCACAACCCTATCCATTAAAAGGTTTTCACAGTTTGTAATGGGGAGCGCGCGCGCACGCACACCCACCTGATGCAACAGGAAAAAGCTGGAAATCGTGGAACATAATTCCCATCGTTTCCTTTGATTATTAGGAGAAAGCTAAGCAGGTTGCAAATGATGTTGGCAAAGAGTGGGGAAGATCAACATATTAACACTCACCAGTAGAGGAATCATTTCTCTGACTGACTAAAATATATGAGCATAAAAGTGAAAATTTGTTGATATGAGGATGGATACCTGGGTGAATGCAATTTAATACTTGAGACTTAAACTTCCAAATCAATATGATAAAAATCTTCAACATAGTCATAGGTAACCATAGCAGCTCAAAAAAGCTTTGAAACTTATTTGCCATGTTTTTCTGAGAGTAAAGGGGGGAAACAACAAATATAATGCAAGGTTGCACAACACCGCTTTATCCAGTCTGCAGCCAGTAGATCAGGAAAAGAATTTGACCACTTGTTTTTCGACAGGCTTAGAGTTGCTTATTAGAGAGCATAAAAAGTTTCCCTATCTGCAACAGGGTCACATAACCTTCTGCATCCTTGAAAATATTTAGAATTTCCATAAACATCATTCTGATTGCCTTTGCCCCAATACTGGAATATCCTCATATCTCTTCTGCAAATTAAAGATAGAATCAGCATCTTTATAACTAGAACTGACAACCCTACCAAGAAGGATGTCAACTCGATATCACACGCATTGGTTTTGCATTTTGCTAAAATCAGATGCAAATTTTCAGTTCAAGAAAAATATTATGCAGAATAAGCCAAACAGAAACAGATTTGTTGTTTGTGATGAACAATTGGAGAAATCTTTTCTCTTATGTACGGACTTGCAAAGTGTGATAAACATTGTCTATCATGTATAAACAACTCAGATGTGTATTATGCTTTCAGTAAAAGGAAACAAATTGATTTATCATTACCTTTGAAAAGATTTAAAGAGCAAGGTAATTAGAGACCAGATTTTGGATGATGCAAATTCGGTAGTTTCAACCAAGGTCCGCAATACCGTACCGTACCGGAGTTTCGATCTGGGCTCGGTACGGTACGGTATGGGTGTACCGAGCGGTACACCCCAGGTGCTGTGCTGCAGTGCACTGTTAAAGTGCTGCAGTGCACTGTTTGCACTGCTACAGTGCTGCAATGCACTGTTTGCACTGCTATAGTACACTGCTACAGTGCACTGTAGCACTGTACCAGGCGGTCTGCGTACCAATAACTTGTCGGACCGGTACATACCGCCCGTACCGGACGGTACACATCGAAACGGCAGACCTTGGTTTCAACACAATCAAAGCATTTCACATTTTCTGTCAGGCTCATAGCATAACATTTGATATAAAACAGAACAACGATTAATTTGATCTTGTTCCGATGTGAACAGACCAAAACTATTACTCATGTGTTGCCCATGCTACCCTCAAATTCAAAGCTCAAAATTATCGGAAACAACTGACAGAAACAAAGCATATTTTTCATTCATATGAGCAATGCACAAAATTAAAATTTCAATGGTTCTGACTGTTTGTTATCCTAGATGAAACAGCCTCCATGAGTCCAAGTGGTGTTAATTGCTCATCATTAGTCCACAAAAGTCCTGATTATGCATCCATATAAAAATGTAATCAAATGTACGAATATAGTACCTAGATTAGATTTAAAAAAAAAAAGACATGTCATATCAAACTAATGTGCTTCCTCCAAAAAGCAAGGGGACTGAAGCAAATGGAAAACTAGCTGCCTTTCCTTGCTGATCTCCTATTCCCTTAAGATTTTTTTTTTCTTTTTAATTATAGTTTGCAATAGATGCTGGATATTGATTATCACCTATAAAAGCAGATGTACAAAAATTTAATTAAAATCATGTTGCTCTCACGAGTTATGTATCTATCACATTTGACCAAATTTTACTTTACCACCATTGGCAAGGCTATATCATGTCCACAACTTTTCTCAAATCTATTGGTTCTTTACCCCAAGTACTGTATTTTCTCATGGATGGTCCCTCTTTCAAAGTTTACATTCAACAACTGACCCTAACACTTTGACACAAAATAAATGTACCAAAATAATTCTTTTTTTCTATTGAGATATCTATGCCAACTAATTCTATCATCTCTTAAAACAAAATCATGGTGACCAAATAATTTTAATACGTCTGTAATTAGTATTTTCTCACAAAGACTTGCCACGATCTGATATCCAGAGATATGATATGCAACCACTAATAAACTGAACTTGCTTTAAAATTATAATCAATGCTTAAAACGAAATATTAGTTACCAATTATCTTTTATTAAATTAACCATCATTTTACAACTAGAAGATACAACACCATAGATTAACGTTTCCAATCCTCTTAGCTAGGATTCCTTGCTTTGCCCTGTTTGACCCTCATGCATTTGGCATGTGTATGCTTTCTTATAGATACGACCAAGGACTTAAATGTCTAATAGGTAAGTTTATCACTCATCTACCTACAAATTACCTGGCGCTTCATCAAAGGCAAACATAACTGCTTAAAGTTGAAACACGTGCAACACAACAATAACAAGACATATATTACGACTAACATGGATCTTTTCCTGTAATTTGATTTGTTGAAGGCAATGCTTATGGATATCTGAGCATTACTAGTTTCATATATATAGAATCATAAAATATCTGCATCATCCAAAACTATCTCATTTAAATATCTAAAGTACAACAAAAAAAAAAGGTTTCACTTGATAAAAATTCACAAATACGAGTTATTATCTAGCAGCATCGAGGCAGCTTTCCTTTCAATATCACCATGATAGAACACCAAAAATATACGCCAAATCCCAAGTACTGCTGTTCAGCATACAATTTATGAGATTAAACCTTTTTTTCTTTTTTTTTGGCTAAGCAGCAAGCCTTTAATCTACTCCTTGGCTTTCCTTTTTATTTAAAGTTATTCTTAAGGGCCACTCTTGCAAAATAACGAGAAAGAACACCACTTCAAAACATGGGAAACAGCCTTAAAAGCAAATAACCAAAGCGAAAAAAAAAAAGGAAGATTCCAGTAGAGACAACCTAGCATGCACAAGGAAGAAATTTGAGTTATGATATATATTACCCCAACATTATTGTACTCCCACAGCTTGTGAACGCCGGAGTCAACCATCTGCAACCAATAACCACGTCGATAAGAAAGTCCTAACAAACTCAAAGATTTATGCTTTCGACCTCACTAATCACCGTAATTAGAAAATTAGAATAATTATCAATTGTTGCAAGCATAGTTTTTGATCAAATGGTGATCGACGACAATCGAAGGAAAGGACTCTACGAGCGGCACAAACATAAGAATGATCGACCTCCAAACAATAAAGAAGAAAAACTCCTAACACAAATCACATCACTGAAGGAAGAGAAAAAGTGGGGGAAGGAGATCGAACCCGCTCTCCGACGAAGGCGCCGGCAACAACAAAGGTAACGTAGACGGAGTTGCGGCGCATAAGGACGCGGTACAGCCCCTCCCACACCCTCACCGCAGCCGCCATGACTCTCGATGCCGTTGTTCGGCTCAGATCCGCCCCCGCCTTCTTTCCTCTCTCTGCCCAGTCCGGTTAGGGCTCGATCGTGAGGACGGAGACTATAATGTGATCCGATAACGGACCACAAACGCGGGCAGTTTTGGGCTCTTTTAGGCCTCAAGTCGCGTAAGCCCAAATATTGTCTCAAATCCAGCCCAACCCACATTACAACGAGTCATCAGTCTCTTTAAGCAGATGTCTCTGAAACAGAGGGCAGAAACTCAAATCTGATGGTTTCTGCCAGAGAGAGAGAGAGAGAGAGAGAGAGAGATGTGTTCATAACATCAGATGGTTTGAGTTTAATTCTACAGAAGATCTTTAGATTTGATCTTATTTCCGCCATTCATTTCATCATGAAAAATAGCAAACCACATGTGTTGTCATCACTCTTTAAGAATAACATTATAATCATAAATCTCAGGGGTAATATGTGTTATTGTTCTTTCTTGGATCCCATTTTGATGAGACATTGTCTCATTGGCCTTTCATTATGGCACAAAACTATGGTATTTCTAGATTCATATAATCACCCTCAGTGCTTAATTAAGACACTTTTTATCGCTGATTTTGTAGTTTTACATAGAGTTAATGGATTAATTCATCTATCCAATTAGATGATATATTTTATTTCATAATTAATTGTCTTATTTGCTTTGATATTTAACTTTTTATCACTTATAGAAGAGCTCGAATTTGCACTAACATTATGGAACTAAATCTCTATGTTTGTGTGTCAGAGAGATATCCAACTTAATCATGAGTTAACGCTAAATTATACATAAATCTAGTTGTGCAAACTTCAAATTGATTAGATCAAGATTCATACGATAACATTTGACTATAATAAACGTGAAGCATATATATTAATTTGTCTATCGAATTACATTATATATTATACTTTATGATCAGTTATCTTACTTATTTTGATATTTAACTCTTCAACTATTATCCATTTGGCTCTCTCTCTCTCTCTTATAGAATAGCTCAAAGTTTGCATTGACATTGTGAAACTAAATCTTTATTTTGGTATGTTATCTAGCTTAATCTTCGAGTGTTTATGCATAGTATTGGCACTAAATTATACATCAATTTGACTATGTCAAACTTAAAATTGATTATATTAAGATTTATGCAACAACATTTGATTAAACTAAAATTGATATATATATATATATATATATATATGAAAGTTTAGTAGATTAAATAGATTAATTCGTCAATCGAATTGGATTGTATATTTTATTTGATGATTAATTGTCTTAACTGTTTTGATATTTTACTCTTTAACCATCCATTTGGCTCTTATAGAAGAGCACTGTGTAACTAAATTTTTGTCTGTAAGAAAGATATCTTACTTAATTTTCAAGTGTTTATGAATAGGATTAACACCAAATTATACCTAATGCTGGCTAATCAAATATAAAATTGCTCGGGTTGATGCAACAATATTTGATTAGAATGAAAGTGAATATATTTATCAGAGCCCATAAAATTTTATTACATCTAATATATTAATTTGTCTATCAAATTAGATTGTATTATTAATTCTCTTACTTGTTTTGATATTTAACTCTTTCAACATCCATTTGGCTCTCATAAGAAAAGCTCAAAGTGTAAGAGATATTCATCTTAAACATGAGGTATTTATGTTAAGTCTCACATTCAGCGTATTAGCTTATTGAGTTTCGGAGCATAGATTGTTTTTACTTTTATATACGGTGCTTATGTCTCTGTCCTCTAAGTATAGAAGCACTCAATTCTCTTCAGCAAGCTAAGGGCGTAACTAAAAACTACTCCAACAATATTGTGCCTATCTTCTCTCTCTCTCTTTTTTTTTTTTGAACTAAATCTTTTTACATTCATTTTTTTTTCAAATCAATTGATAAATTTAATAAACTAATATTATGCTAAATGTGATCGAGGATGATCTTGCCCAATCGAAGTCAAACTCAATCTCAACCAGAGCAAGAGGCAAGAGGCAACTCATTGCATGGCTCCTCCAAATCACATCTAATGTCAACTTGAAGCAAGAGGCAACTAATCCAAGTTAGCTCTACATTAGTGCAACACATAGCTGGAACCCTAGTCTAAAAAGGACTCAAACTTAGTAATTAAGATCGGCAACTAATCCAAGTTTGTACTAAGAGGGGGGTGAATTAGTGCTTTTGATAAAAAATGATGTTGATTCAAAAATTCGTTCGATAAAACTTATATCCGAAAAGGAGTATAAACATGAAAACATTCGTAAGTGATTGAGGGTAGTGACCAAGTAAATCAGTGAGTGATGAGAATGAAAAGCATGAAAGAAATGACATAAAAAGAAAGCACACTGGATTTATAGTGGTTCGATCATCGTGACCTACATTCACTCCTGATTCCTCCTCCGTTGAGGTCACCGGTATCTACTAACGGTCTTCCTTCAATATACGAAAATTAACCACCCTCTTACAACACTTTCTCCTTTTCATGGGTTTAGGAGACAACCCTTACAAGCTTCACACCTCTCTTGAATGATCTCAAAACTAGAAAAAGAGGAGGACACTTGGCAATTTTACAACCCGAAATCTCAAGATTTTTGTTCACACTTTTATTGCTCTTTCATGCAGGAAAGAATAGGGTATTTATAGGCCCTAATGACTTAAAAAATAGAGCAAAAAAATATCTCATTCTGGTTTCCGAGGTACTGGCGGTACCACCGCTTGTAGATTGACACTAGGCAGTACCATCGCTTAGTCTGGCGGTACTACCACCTAATAGAGCCTCGAAGACTAGGCTTTGGTAGTACCATCGCTTGACAACATTAATTGCCGATAGTACCATCGCCCATACTGCTAGTCATAGGTGTCCTATAAGCCAATCATATGAGTGATGGCACGTGTGACTTGACATGCAGTCTTATTGCTTATTATTATTATTTGATATTTTTGTCACTTTATATTGCATATTGCTTGAATATATTGTGATGTCCATGGATTTGTGAAATGAGAATCAGATTGTGATGAGATCATGATAATGAGACTGATTCGCCTTTAAACACAGATCCTAAATAATTCCAATCATAGGTTACGTGAGAGGGACATCAAGATAACCGGCTAAATTGGTGTGCTGTATACCTGTCTATATAATAGATGTAGCTGGTCTCATAGCTGCTTGTGTGGGGACACTAGGGATATATTATAGGTGCTCATTGGAGAATGAGTTCACTGATTGATCCGCTTACGAAATGTTGGATGGTTGATGATGCCTTATTGTCAGACAGCGATTCCGTAGTCCTAGTGGTGTACCTGGTCCTTAGACTGACATCAATGATGTCCTGTATGAGTATTTCATTCTTTGATACCGGACTTATAGGTTTAGAGGTTCCAGATCTAGCATAGCCGGTCATCGGGAGTGGTAGCCAATCTTACGAAGACTATTGAGTATCGATAGAGGATCATCCACTCTCGGCGTCATGAGAGGAATATCCCATGTGTTCTTGCTCAGACAAATCCCTGGCCAGGGTCATTCGGATTGAGAGTGAAAGAGTTCTCTGGGAGAATCTGATTAGAGCGAGACTCGATTAGAAACCGTATGGGTCTGACAGCACCATGCCTGGTATATGGTCTCTGAGATATTAGATAGATGAAGGACTATATGTACATTGTAACTAAGGACAAATAAGTTCAATAGATTGGATTCTCCTGTATCGTCTGGGGACTATGACGTAGTGGCTTAGTATGTCCGTAGTCGATGAGTCGAGTGAATTATTATGAAGATAATAATTCACTAAGCCAGAAGGAGTTCTGACAGGTATGACTCATGGCCAGCTCGATATTGGGCCTAGAGGGTCACACACATATAGTAGACGTTGCGATGAGTAGAAGTTTAGATATGAGATATCCGCTGAAGCCCCTATCTTATTGGATATCCAATAAGCTCTTAAATTATTGGATCCTATGGATGAGATCCAAGAAGAGACAATAAGAGATTATTGGATAGAGATCCAATAATCTAAGAGGCTTGGGTAGTTGGATGAAGATCCAATACCCAATATGGTAGGATCCATTAGGGTTAAGTTGATAGGGGACCTCTATAAATAAGAGGGAATCAATAGTTCATAGGTTAGAGCCTTTTTAGGTTGTCTCTCATATTCTCCTCCCCTTCTCTTCAAATAATAGGCTTGGAGTTTTGAGGAGCATTGTCGCAGCCATGTTGTATGGATCACCGCTAGAGATGAGGACACTTGATCTCCTTCACCCTCTCCTAGAGATCTGCAGGGATTCATGAATATATGATATTCCTAGGTAACACAATCTTTCATATATACAGTTTTAAGTTTTGTGGTTTTTATGCACCAATCTTCGCACGACAACGCACGATTGAGAAATTTGGGGATTTTGTTTTTATGTTCTTCTACTGCGCATATGATGCCCCCTTAAGATTTCTCAACACAGACCACCTGGGAGGCTGAGCCCCAAGTAATTCCACTACCTAGTCTAGGTAGTGCCACCACTTGATGTGGCTCCAAGTGGCTAAATGAGCCATCTAATCGGCTCAATTCAGCCCTGTTTGCGGCCTAGTTGGCCCCTATTTGAGTTAGTAGGATTTCTCCCAAAACTAACTCAAATCAAAATCCTAACTATGATAGTTAAGGCTAAAACAATTATTCTAGTTGCAATCTAAGTTGTCATGCACGTTAATGGTTCAATCGAACTCTCAATGAACTTCCGGCGAACTCCCAGCAATCTTCCAGCGAGCTTTCGACGAACTCCTAGTGAACCTCCGACGAACTTTTGGCGAACTCCTGGTGAACTTCCGACTAGCTTTCACTACATCGTTTGATCCTTCAATGTATCCCACGATTCATCCTACCCGATGCTCGATCATTGACTCCGGCCCAACTCTGATTCTTCTTTAATTGTTTTGCCTTTCTCACGATCGTAGTTAGTTCTGCATCACTTATCTCAACATATGGATTAGATCATTAATTTACCAATTGATGTCATTATCAAAATCCGAGATTCAACAATCTCCCCCTTTTTGATGATGACAACCAATTGATGACGGAGTTAACCCTAACTCCCCCTATCTATATGTCATATTGAGATAAAGCAAACTTGAATTCAAAAGGAATCATGACCTTTGAATTCAAGTGAAACAATTTCGATCACTATGATCGAATATAATATATCAAAATTTCATACATTGTGCATCATCATAGATTAAAGTCATCCAAGTATAACATACACAATTTCATGACTTCATGTATGGTAATAAATCACTTTGAGCATAACCTACATAATACTAAAGCATTTATCACTTGATGCATGACATCAAAATTAACATCATCTTAGTATAACATTCATGATACTAAAGCATTCATATTTTCAATCATTTTGGGCATAACATATATGATACTGAAGTACCATTTATCACTTTATGCATAATACCAAATTTAACATAATATACATGATACTATAGTATTTTTTAACCATTTATCACTTCATGCATGATATCACATTCAACAACATTCATCATTTCTCCCCCTTTGTCATCAACAAAAAGGAGAATCATTCAATAATTTATGCAAGTATTTTAAACTATTCAAGTAAGTTTTACATCAATTTATGCAAGCTAGCAAATTTATGAAATGAGAAGTGAAGTAAAAACTTTACAAGATAACTCCTTTTGCTTCTTGAAATTGCCAAGCTAGCATTATTGCTTTAGATGTGCAAACACTTTTTGGTGCAAGCTTCTTTCTTCCTTTTGTCACAAAAATAAGAAGAAGAGGAAGAAGAATAATGGAGGAATTCATTCATTATAAGAAAAATTAAGAACCAAATCCATGAAAGGATTTGAACCAAATCAAATCCATGAAAAATAAGTTTCATTGAATCAAGCTTCTACTATCACAAAGAGAAAGGATTCATCAAAAATGATTAAAATGTACATACTAAAAATTCATGAATCAAATCCCTTTTCTTGCAAATAGAAGGAAGAAGGATTTATAGGAAATGATTATCGCATAAAAGATCAAGTATACCAAAAGTCTCAAATAAAAACTCTTCTTTCATAAAGGATCAAAAATCCATGAATAGACTCTCTTCTTTAGTGAATTGCAAGAAGAAGGAATGAAGGAAATGATCTCGATTTAAAAAGAAAACTCAAGTTATGAAAAACTGAGAAATCTGAAAAATGTATAAAGGAATTCATGCATTCGGAAGATTTAACATGCCTAGTTCTCTTATAATAAAATCAAATTATTCCTCATTTAAAGATTTTATAAAAATATCAGTTAATTGATGTTTTGTATGAATAAATTCTAAAGATATATCATGGTTATTGACATGATCTCTAATAAAATAATGTCTAATGTCAATATATTTAATTCTAGAGTATTGAATAAGATTTTTTGTTAAACATATTGCACTAGTATTATCACATTTTATAGGTATGTTTTTCAAGTGAATTCCATAATCTTCTAATGTATTTTTCATCCATATAACTTGTGCACAACATACACCTATTGTTATATACTCAGCTTTAGTTGTAGATAATGCAACCAAGTTTTATTTTTTGGAAGACTAAGAGATAAGTGTATGACTTAAGAGTTGACATGTTATGCTTTTTCTATCTATTTGACAACTAGCAAAATCAACATCGACATAAGTAATCAATTCAAGATTTTTAGTTTTTAGATACCATAATCCTAGATTAGGAGTTCCTTTTAGGTATTTAAAAATTCTTTTAACAACTTTTAAGTGAGATTGCTTGGGATTTGATTGAAATCTAGCACATAGTCCAATATTAAACATAATATCATGTCTAGTTACTGTGAAGTATAATAAACTACCTATCATACCCCTATAAGTCTTTTGGTCAAAACATTCTCCATTAATATCCATATCTAATTTTATAGAAGTGCTCATTGGTGTATTCATAGCCTTAGGACTATCAAAAGTTCATTGACTAACAAAAGTGTTAGTCACTTGGTGTATTTATAGAAGTGCTCATTGGTGTATTCATTGACTAACAAAAGTTCCATCACTAAGTTTAATTTGTAAACCTAAGAAAAATATTAATTCTTCCATTAAACTCATTTTGAACTCTTGGCTCATACACTTGATAAAAGACTCACATAAAGACTCATTTGAAGAATCGAAAATGATATCATCAACATAAATTTGAACTGTAAGAAAATTATTTTTAAAATATTTAATAAATAATATAGTATCGACTTTATCTTTCATAAAATTATTCTTAATTAAAAAGGAATTAAGTCTCAAATACTAAGCTCTTGGGGCTTGTTTCAAACCATAGAGAGCCTTAGACAATTTAAAAACATGATTCAGAAATGTGGTATTCTCAAATCTGGGTGATTGTTCAACATAAACTTCTTTAGAAATGAAGCCATTAAGAAAAATACTTTTAACATCCATTTAAAATAACTTAAAATTATTACAACTAGCATAAGCAAGGAGAATCCTTATGGCTTCAAGTTTAGCCACAAGAGCGAAGGTTTCTTCATAATCGATACATTCTTCTTGGTTGAAACCTTTGGCCACTAATCTAGTATTGTTTCTAACCACAATACCAAGTTCATCTTGCTTGTTTCTAAAGACTCATTTAGTACTAATTACCAAATAGTCACTAGGTCTAGGAATAAGCTTCCACACCTCATTTTTCTCAAATTGATTTAATTTCTCATGCTTTGCAAAGACCCATGAATCATCTTTTAGGGCTTCATTAATGCATTTAGATTCAATTTAAGATAAAAATGTTGTATTCGCACAAAAAATTTTAAGAGAAGAATGAGTTTAAATACCTTTTGATATGTCTTCAATAATTAGCTCCTTATGATGGACATCTACATACTTACAATCCTTATGTAAGGATTCTTTGAAAAAAGATGTATCCAAGTTGCTTGGAGGAGGAGAGTGTTCATTCAATTTTAAAGTATCAAAATCAAAATCATCATCAAAATTATTTTTTTTTAATTCGGAAAGCTCATTAAAAACAACATGAATAGATTCCTCTATAAGCAAAATGTCTTTATCGGATTTAGCATCAAATTTTTCTAAGGCATCTTTTTCATTTAAAACAAAACATTTATACTTGAAAACTTTAAAATATGAAATATTGAGTCATTTGTTATTTCATAATTCATAGGGAGTTTTGGAAAGTAATGGTCATACGAGAACCCTACTCATGACATAGCTTTGGCCCAAAAATATTTGGGTAGGCTATGATCGTTTAACATGGTTCTTGCCATTTCTTGTAAGCTTCCATTTTTTCTTTTAACTACTCCATTTTGTTGTGGATTTCTTAGAGTAAAGAAATTATAGTTATACCCATTTAACTCATAAAATTTTTTAAAATTACGGTTTTGAAATTCACCACCGTGATCACTTCGAATAGAGACAATCATAAACCCTTTTTATTTTAAACTAATTTACGAAATTAAAAAAAAAATATTTAAAGTAATCACTTTTATGTGCCAAGAAGTATGTTCAAGTGTATATACTATAATCATTAATAATTACAAAGGCATACTTACTACCTCCTAGGCTTGTTGTATCAATTGGCCCAAATAAATCCATATGGATCAATTGTAGTAGTATAGAGGTGCTTATTTGATTTTTTGATTTGAAACTACTTTTTATTTGTTTTCCTAATTGACATGCATCACAAAATTTATTTTTGACAAACTTGATGCTAGGAATTCCTCTCATAAATTCTCTAATTGAAATTTGAGAGATTAGTTTCATGCTAGCATGACCTAATCTCTTATGCCAAAGCCATGCATCATTGTCTAAAGCGAAAAAACATGTTTCATCATAAAAATCATCAATATCAATAGTATATACATTATTATTTTTTAAGGCAATCATAGATCTATTTTTGTGTAGTATTTCAATCATACAAGCATTAGATTTAAAATTTTAAGATCTCTTCTAAAAAGTTAGGATCTAAACTTGACTACAATTCAAAAAGCAAATGACTAAAACAACTTTTCTCTTAAAGAACTCATAGGATCATTAATGACCTATGAAATGACTTACAAAGCACATGACAAACAAGAGAATAAACCTTCCAAAGAACAGGAAGGATATTGCACTTAGAACCAAAAAAGACTACTCGAGCGAAAGCTCAAGTGATGTAAAACGAGAATCCAATAATTTATTTTTATGACTTGACACTCCTCACAAGAAAATTTAAAAAGTTTATAAAAAGAAACAAAACAAACTATGTAAAACGAGAATCTAAGAATAAAAATGAACTTAAAATGGACACAATAATTTTCTATGAATGCAAAAGGCCAACTTGGGACGAATTAAGTGTTGGGAAATCTTGGGGCGACATCACATGCGCGGTGGAAGAACAAGAAAACAAAATCCCCTATTCCCAAAGAGATGTTCGTCATCGTGCGAAGATTGGTGCGCAAAATCCGCAAAACTTAAAACTACGTATAGAGTAGATTGTGTTACCTAGGGAGATTATATATCCCTGTTTCCTTGTAGATCTTTAGGAGAGGGTGAAGGAGGTCAACTGTCCTCCTTTCTAGCGGTGATCCATACGGCCGGGCTGCGATGACGCTCCTCAAGATTCCAAGCCTGCTCTGAGGTGGAGAGGGGGAGGAGAATAGGAGAGGCAAGCAAAGGCTCTAGCCTATGAGACTCTGAATCCCTCCTATTTATAGAGGTCCCCTATCAAACCCTAATGGATCCTCCCCTAGTGGGTATTGGATCT
>LVTN01000795.1:73721-110818 GCA_001649415.1 Musa itinerans
AGGCCCAGTTGGCCCTTAACCAAGTTATAGGATTAACTCTTAATCCTAACCCTAATTACATGCAAACTACGAAATTAAGACATAGTCCTAAGCAGGTTTTTAACCGGCAATGTCGAGTTTCCTTCTGACGAGCTTTCCAGCGAACTTTTGACGGACTTCCGATACACCCTCGGATTTCTTCCAGTGGACTCCCAGCAGGCTCCCGGTCTTATGGCGAGTTCAGCGAGTCTTTGGCAAGTATCCGAACCTTCTTGGTGATCTCCGCGAACCTCCGATGATCTTGTTGGCGGACTTCCAAAACCTTCGGCAAGTCCCCAATTCTTTCTCGGTTGGTTCTGTCAGCACTTCCGACGAATCTTCGGACTTTCAGCGGACTCTCGAATATCCATCGAACTTGACTCTGGTAAACTTGCTTTATGTCTTCAAGCTATCGTAGTTAAACCTGCACATGTAAAAATACACTTCGATCTAGACAATTAATCCTAAGCATCTAATCAAGTTGTCCGATATGTCATTGGTCCCTCGAGGCTTCGTCTGATTCTTCGGCGCATCGTCCTCTCTTGCGGCCTATTGCCCAATCGGCCAGTTGACTCTGCAACTCCGATATCCTTAGCACAATGTCTGCTCTTCTTGGCCCAATGCTCGAATCCACGACCCGAAGCCTTCTGTCGATACGTCGATCGATCCACTGGCCTGACGTCCAATCTTCTAACATGTTCCTCCGGCCCAACATGATTTTCATGCTTTAATTATCTCATCTTGATCGAAGTATCCTGCGTCACTCAAAACGCAGATTAAATCATAAACACATATCAAGTGGATTCATCATCAAAATACGAGATTCAACATAGCCAGCACGCGCGATCGTTTTGGGGAGAATGTGCATAGAGAGGAGTCGCTCAAAGGAGCGGGCATCTGAGAGTGGCATTCAGAGGAATGGCTAACCTTTCGCGTAAGAGGCACCACGAGGACAAACAAGGTGGGAAGAATACGTAGCGTATAAAGGTTGGGATGACTGAGTTTGAGCTATGGCTCAACGTTGGCAACCATACTTAATGGTGCTCAAGGCAAGCGAAGCGCTTGGTAAATGATGAGACCATGCAAGGCGGAATGGGTTGTTCAATGATCGAAAGAGTTGTGCAAAGTTCACAAAGGTGAAGGGAATTGCTAACTCGAAGAATTCGATACTCATGCAAGGGTTTGTATGCGAACGATGGGATGTTCGTGGCCATCCCAAGGTGGCCGAAGCTCGGCGCCATGGAGCATTGAAACTTTCTCTTCAGTATGAGAAGGATACGTCCGTAGGAGGTTAAAGTGTGTAGCGAGTTCAACATGTTACTAGGCCTTGAGGGGTGTAGCGAGGACTATATTGATGGCTAGCAAGTGCGTTTGCGAGAGACAGAACAATGCATAGTTTGTTCAGCAGACAGAGTAGTCTAAGGGGATGGTGGTCTCCGAAATATTCAAAGAGAAGGGAGCGAAGAGAGAAGTTGCTCCAACGGGATGGATATCCATGAGAGATAATTCTCGGCTCTCCAGAGGGAGAACCATGTGCAACGGACCGCACATGTTGAGGAGTACCTTAAAAACAACTTCACAAAGCTCAATGAACTGAGCGAGCAACGATGAGTCATCGCATGATCTCGCTTGAGATAATGTATTAGGGAATGCATTGCGAGATCAAGTGGGGGAGCGATCCAAGGCAACATAAATGAAGGCACACTTGGAGTCGATATGGAGATCTGACTTAACAAAGGGCTGACCCATGGAATGGTGGTCGCGAGGGCCACTATCAACTCAATGTAAGACGATGAGTGAAGCAACTTAGGTATAACTTGGCAAAGTACCCAAGCCGCATAAAGGGAGCCAACGTAGAAGATGATATATGGAGCGGAGGCACAAAGCTTTCCTTGGACAAAGGTCAAGGACGTGAACTCTTGTAGAGGCAAGAGTGGGATCATGTCGTTCCATGCATCCCTCATTCTGATGGAGTGGGCTCATCCTGCATCGTGCCAAAGATGAAGGGAGCTTTGAGGCACATGCACCTTACCTTAGAGATGCATTTGATGGAGGAACTTAGGTGGCTCAACTTGTGGAGGCGAAGTTAGGTTCAGAAGACCTTGGCACGGGGCAAGAGGACACGGAGGTGGGTACTCTTATAGAATATGCCATAGTGTTACTATTCAAGTTGTCATGAAGGGAGCGATGCATAGCGGAGATTGTGCTAGTAGGGGTAGAGGCCCAGGATCCAGATAATAGTGCATCAATTTCAATGAAGTCAATGGACTTCAGAAGCTACTAAGCGACAGATTGTCCTAGAGCGGTGTTTCGTCTAGGTGTGACCCGGGAATGAGTGGACGAAGGTCGATTGCCAAATGAGTGAACACAATCGAAGGTAGAAGAGGCCCTACGATATGTTGGCAGAGGCCACATATGGAGGGATCACAATTCGAGTTCATCCCATAAGGATCAGAATGCAATGGAGATGTCACCAGAGGCGACATGGTGCAGCAGATCGTGGTGGAACAGTTCATGGCAATATGATACACACGAATCTAATCCCGTGAGGGACTATATCATACGAAGGTATGATCATGAGCTACTAAGAGCTCTACTTCGGTGAACAACATAACAGCAGGAAGGGCTATGGATTCAAGAAGTGAAAGTCATGGTACCATAGAGGCGGGTCTTTCGTGCGTGCATCAAATTTTGCATCGAATAAAAGCATTAGTCATCAGCATATGGGGGCTATGTACCACCGAGGGAAAAGTTCGAATGCAAGAACTAGTAAGTCCCATGGGAGGGACTTGATCATGCAGAGGTATAATAAAAGCAGTTGGAGAGTTAGACTGCTCTAGAGCCTATATTTGCTTAAAGGAGCCTGACAAGTCAGAGGACAAGGTTGAGTAAGCGAATGTTGCTACCAAGGAAGCTAAGGAGAACAAAATCGGTGCAAACCCTACAACATGATGGCAGAGGCCATGCGTGGGAGTTGCAGTCTGTCTTTCCATCGACCAAAGGGATCTGCTTGGATGAAGCAAGGAGGGTCGAAAGGGGCGAGGAAGCAACGATGAGTCCAGAGGGACTTAGCTACCTAAAACAAAGCATCAATTAGAATAGAGGTTGACTCAAAAGAGTACCATAGAGGCAGATCTACTAATCGTGAAGAAAAGGGATGCATATGTGAGATGACGGATAGGGCCATGGGCATGGCAACGCCATGGTATACAATGGTGATCAGTGCTACTGAGAGTAGATTATCCGCTTCATTTCCTAATGAAATACCAATCGAAAGTGGAAGTGATGCGAATCTACTTGGAAGGGACAACTAAGTGAAAGAAGAGTCAATAGATAAATTTTATAGAGGAATGACTCAAAAACTTCAAAAGTTTACGAGGCGATGCTCGTCAAAGCTCTAATGAGCATCCACCCAATTCAAGCAGCATGAGTCATTTGAGAGACTAGCACAAAGTAAGGATGGTCTTTTCCTTCATCTGAAGGATCCGCAAGAACCAACAGGGATCAACACAACTCAGCTAACCCCACACTAGAGTCAAAGTCATTGGCGAGTTGAAGTAGCATAGCGGATCAAAAGTTTGACTACTCAACAACAGCAGCGGAGAGCAACTAGGAGCCAAGAGGCGCATTATAGCTGGAGTAGAAGATTGAAGACTCAGCAAAGGCAAGGAGTTATAGTGTTGGCAAAGGTTTAGATGAGGACATCGAAGGAATGAGTGGGGGAGAATGTCATGGACAAACTTCTAAACAGGATGTTTGATGTAATGCTTATGTATGTCCATGTCTTTTGGTATGTTCATGCTTTGCACAATATGTAGAGGGACGGTCGAATGTTTAATAGCCTCATTTTAGTCGGGTTTGGTGGCCGCTTTAGGCTTGTAAATAAATATTGTCATGTGGACACTTGTGAGAGATACTCGATCTGTAGTTGATCATTTTGGCCCTTTGTGCAACCGTTCAGAGCTTGTAAAGTATGTTTATAATTTTGCATTAGCTATGAAGTGTTTTCTGGAATATTTGTTTGTGGATCCCAAGTGAGGCGCTTTCTCTAACATGTTTTCTCTTTTGTAGGTCCTAAGGGACCATGGGAGGTTTTGGGGAGGTTGACCTTTGCGGATGAACACGCAAGGGTGCCGCACGACTCAGGCAAAACCTACTAAGTCCGTGACAAATGTCTTTGTCTCCTTTTGTCGTGACGATGGCACTATTAAAGTGGCCTAGCTTTATAATAAGACAAATGTGATCACAATGGGTGAAAATAATAGAGTCAGAAGCGAAGCAAATGAGATCTTACAAGAAAAAAAAGGTGATCACGATGAGCTGAAGGCGGTAAGACCCCATGGGAGGGCTAAGGCAACCATGGTGAGACGAAAATAATGATAGAAGACATTTAAAGTATTAAAAAAAATTAAGGATACCAAATAAAAAAAACTAAAAATGGGATTATAATCTAACAAAAGCCCAAAGAAAATAAGGATTTTTCACATGAAAAACCGTATAGATACAAATATTCTGTAACATGATATGTTATTGTTACTTTATTAGCAACTTAATGCATAGTGAAATATATTGAGAATTCTCCAACAGATCTAACTGGAGAACTAAATAACAAATGTAATAGGCTGCGGGCTTTTCTGTAAGATGTAAGGGTTTATATAAACCTTTAAAACGTTGAAGGATCAACATAACAAAAACTAGTTGGCGCGCACGTCACTGCAGAAGAGAGAGGGAGAGAGAGAGAGAGAGAGATCGAGAGGAGTCCAACCCATCGGGGCTGGGAGATGGCAGGAAGAAATCGACAGGCTCGGCGAGATCTGAGGGCGACGGGGGAATCCGACAAACACTCCGCTTCCGTTGCGTTCGATCGAACCTGCCATCTCTGTTTGTTTCAGTCAAACAGTTACAGGGAAAAAGGTAAATTTTGATGCTAATTATGCGATTTTTGTTTCCTTTCCTATTTTGATCGTCTTCTCCGCCTTTCCCTCGGGCCTGTTCACGGCGGAAACGAAGAAAAAGAGCCACCTGCGGTGCGGAAAGCTCCGCCGTACGACGATCGACGACAAATTATCCGACAAAACCACGGATCAGTCGTCTCCCCTCGTGATTCCCGCGTCAAGGTGGAATCCTGATCCGGTTCCTGCGATCCCCACGGCCGCTTTCCTCTGGGGTTTGTCGGTCGCTGGGGTTTCTGTTCCTCCATCTCGTGGGGATCAGATCGTTTGTTCCCGTTTCTGGCTAGCTCTGAAAGGCGGTAGATTTGGTTCTGGTAAATCGGTGCATCGAACAGTCCTTGCAGAATTCGGAAACGAGATTGGTTCTTTTTGTAAGTTTTAGGGTAAATCGGTGCGTTTTACCGGAGCTTTCCATTTGAATGTCTGGGTTCCATCTTTCTTCCTGGAGAGATTAGCTTGATGGGATTTCAATGGCCTTGCAATCTCAATTCCTGAATGAATGCAAATGGAAATGAGGTAGAGATCGTCCGACATTTCTGCTTATGGGCTGCCTGTGTTCCAAAGGACTCGTCCTCGACGAAGATGGTGTGACACAGAGAGCCACATCCTTGAATCATCTTGTCTCGCTTTCTAAGAAGGACGAGGTCGTGGCTGCCATCATCAACGTCGCACTCAGCGGAAGCCATGGTAATTCAAGATTCTTATCCAAATCGCGGGACAATGCATACACCAGCTCGTCTTCTTCATCCTCGGATGAAGAAGAGAAGAAAGATGCCACAGCCTTCGATTCCACGAGGGAAGTCAGGGCGCACCAGAGGCGGGCTACTGTGGATGTTGGGGCACATAGAGATGGTTCCGGAGTTATTTGTGTTCCAAATAACATAGAAGATGATTTGGGGATCGTCGATGTGCCCGACGGTATTGCAGGAGAGCATGCTGCAGCAGGCTGGCCTTCTTGGCTGGCGACTGTCGCCGGTGAAGCTATTAGTGGTTGGTTGCCCAGGAAAGGAGATTCGTTCGAGAAATTAGACAAGGTTAGGGTTTTGAACACTGCCTACACTTTTGAATGACTCTATTTCTTCTTCATGTCTCTAATGCATTTTCTTTTTTATGCTTGGTTTTTAGTGCTATATAGATGGAAATATCTACAGAAAGATGTGACATTTCATTGATATATTCTTTTAATATGTTGGTAAAACCTTATCTCAACTTGCTTGGTTGGTGCAAAGGGAAGCATGAGAATTGATGATCTAATGACTTAAAACTGGGGATTGGATGCATAGTGAGTTTGATAATCTAAAACCAATTTTTTCTTTTTAGTTTGTTTATCATGCCAAAGAATTCCTTGTACTTGGAACTTGTTGATATTCTTCTCATAATGCCACTAGATCATGATTTTTATTATAGAAAGTAGAGAAATTATTAGACTCTCTCCATTGAATTAAAAATCAAACTCATTCTAATTGTGAAATCTTCAGTAAATCTAATAACTTATAAAACAAGTAAGATAAAAAAAAGAAATATTATCTGGTTTACGTGGATGCCTAAAATGGTGTGTAAAGCCAAATCACTATTGACAAGTAAAGTTCCTGCTACAACCATGATGCCTCAAATGATGTGCTAAATTATTTTAATCTTGTTAATGAAAAATGTGGATCTTTCATGCTAACCTTCCTGTAGAAACTGAAACTATAACCAAGAAAAATGATTTGATGGAGAATTCTGAAGATGTTTATTAGAATGGATTATTTATTGTAAACTTACTATTGACATGAAACTTTCGATAATTCTATCGTCCAAGATGAAGGTTCCAGTCAATTTTTGTGAAAGAGCCTTTAAGCAGAATATTTGATCAGGATGCTCTGATGTTCAATTATTTCTTATATAGAATCTCATTTCTGGGGAATTGTTTTTTATGTATGGATTACCATTGTTCAATATCATCCTTTAATACAATTTTTTTGCCTCACTCATAATTCATGGAGATTGAATTTGACTAGGAAACTAATACGTGAGTTTTTTGAATACTTCATTTTTAGTTTGTCTTCTATCTTCGATTTTGTTGGACAGGGATCTGAAAGTTTTTGCTGAACATGTTGTCAGATAAATGTAAGACGACAGAGATAATCCCCAATGGGATTTTAGTATATTTCTTGTTGTGAAATCTGTATCACATGGTTTGATCCTCAGAATTGAACATAAATTATTCTAGTTCGTGGTGATAGCAACAATCCTGCTCATGTGGTCATTGTTGAAAACTTGAAATCATTCCATTTCAGATAGGAGAAGGAACTTACAGTAATGTTTTCAGAGCCCGTGATCTTGAGACTGGTAAAATTGTTGCCCTCAAGAAAGTACGATTTGTTAACATGGATCCTGAAAGCGTCCGCTTTATGGCAAGAGAAATTCATATACTGCGTAAACTTGATCACCCAAATGTTATAAAGCTTGAAGGTATAGTAACATCACGGATGTCGGGCAACTTGTATCTTGTATTTGAGTACATGGAGCATGATCTTGCTGGGCTTTTAGCAAGGTCTGGTCTCAGGTTCACTGAACCACAGGTACTTTCTATCACAACCTTAACATATGTGTTAGAGCGAACATCTGGGAACATGTATCCTCTGAACAGCTTCATATCAACTGTAGGTAAAGTGTTATATGAGGCAGCTACTTGAAGGTCTTGCTCACTGTCATGGGCGTGGTGTTCTGCATCGAGATATCAAGGGTTCAAATCTGTTGATTGACAACAATGGCATACTCAGAATAGCAGATTTTGGACTTGCAACATTTTTCAATCCTGAGCAGAACCAGCAGTTGACAAGCCGTGTGGTCACCTTGTGGTATAGGCCTCCTGAGCTTCTGCTTGGTGCTACAGAGTATGGTGCTGCTGTTGATTTGTGGAGCTCTGGTTGCATCCTCGCAGAGTTGCTTGCTGGCAAACCCATCATGCCCGGAAGAACCGAGGTACATTGAGTTCCTACATTTTCCATTACTGTTCCATTATAGTAGATGTTATAAAAGCATAAGCAACCATGAAATCAGAAGAATTTTCTAAAATGTTTTGTAAAATTCAATTAGGTCTAAAATGTTTTTACAGAGTGTGATGCTGAAAAGTTGTCATTTCCAACTAGAAAAACCTCATTTGTCTGTTGGCATTGCTAACTAGACTTTGTCTACCCAAAAAATACCACTTGACCTTGAATATTCCATATATTATTCTGAATATATTTCAAATTTGTCATATTCAATTACTTATAGCATGACATGCATAAGTTAATTATATTAAACATTTATAATTACATCTTAAATATACTGCCTGTGCTATCATAACCTTACTAAAAAAAAGGAAAATCCAATTATAGATAGAATCATATGGTCATTAGTTTGATTGCCTCACCCAAACAGTATATCAGATTGCACTACAATGATACACAACTAATTACTGTGTTGTCTCATAAGCACATTAATTAACAATGAAACGATATCACTTTTATGCTATTACTGCTGAGATCATAATCTTCTTTTCATTGATTCTATCTGGGAAATCAATCAAAAACACCTCCTTTGTCCTTGTTTCCTTTCTTTTTCTTTTATCCTTAATTTTCCTTCTTGGATGTGCTAGACATCCAAGCATTGTTAATTTCACATGGTGAATATATTAATCTGGAGTACCCATGTATGCTCCTTTTTAGGAGGTACTGAACTAACAAAAGCATTATTTTTCTTCAGAGAAAATTCTGCAACTTTAAAGCTTAACATACTGATATGGCTAAAGTTCAATTTTAGGCAGATCTTTTCTGGAGAAAATTTAATTTATTTTTTCCAACTGCAGATTAATTTTTCATTGAAATCTGATTCATCCTATTATTTCATTTCTCATTCAAAATGTTGACGGTCAAACTGTTTTAGGTGGAACAACTGCACAAGATCTTCAAGCTGTGTGGTTCACCATCAGAAGAGTACTGGGAGAGAGAAAAGCTGCCACATGCAACCATATTCAAACCTCAACATCAGTATCGACGCTGTTTTGCTGAGACCTTCAAGGATTTTCCACCTTCAGCTTTATCTCTCTTGGATTCTCTTCTTGCAATAGAACCAGAAAAACGAGGAACTGCAGTCTCAGCCCTCGAGAGCGAAGTAAGTTGTGGCTTCTTATTTCTGGTCACTGGGATATGAAGTTCAACTCTTTGGATATCAATTTTTGTCCTTTAGGTTCTTTCATGCACAGAATTAAAATCAAAATATGCTACTGGAAATATCACACTAGATTTAAAGTGATCTATATATAGTTCATTTCTACCACATCTGCTAATATGTTCATTTCTATGGATCATTCTGAGTTATGCTCTAGCTACGACCTTCTTGATGTAAAAACCTTTGATGTGATGATGATTAATAGATTTGTAATAGAAAATGCTTTCTCCATGGATAATCTTGTTACCATGATTTCCAGTTCTTCTTGACCAAGCCATTTGCCTGCGACCCCTCAAATTTGCCTAAATATCCACCAAGCAAGGAGTATGATGCTAAACTCCAAGATGAGGCAAGGAGGTATTTAATCATATACTTTGCACTGGCAAATTACTTAAACCATTTTAATTATTCTAGAGGCAAGTTTACTTATGCAAGACATATACCTAATTTTTTTTGGTTGACAGTTGATTAACTTACCATTATGCATTATAAATCTCTGCAGGCGAAGGGCAGAAGTTACCAACGGACGTGGATGTGAATCTGTCAAACCCGGAAGACGAGAGTTCAAAGCGATGCCAGCTCCAGATGCCAATATAGACCTGCAGGTGCA
The DNA here is from genome assembly GCA_001649415.1 of Musa itinerans. Lineage (NCBI taxonomy): Eukaryota > Viridiplantae > Streptophyta > Magnoliopsida > Zingiberales > Musaceae > Musa > Musa itinerans. The sequence goes on from LVTN01000795.1 coordinate 83,499, forward strand.
ATTTCATGTACTTAAAAATTGATCTATTATGAAGTACAAGGAGAAACAAAGTGATATTAAAATAAATGTGCCTCAAGGAATTACATCATTTCATGTTCATGTTGGACACTGTTCTTGGTTGCAGATGTCCAATAATATGTTACAATTCCAAAACAACAGATATCTATTACCAACTAATAGAAGATGGAAAACAACATCTACCTATCTATTCAAGTGCATCAAGATATTAATATAATTGGTTATATGTTATCTCATAGATTCTTGGCTTAAGCATAAAAGATTAGGAACTTGGGATTATAAGGCATATGGAAAGAACATCTTTTTATGCTTGAATGTACTCTCTGCACTTCGCCCCAAATGATAGTATGGAAAATAAACAAAAAGAAATGCATGAACTTGCTCATATTTGTTTATGCTAACAAGGTGATCTGATGTAAATCAAATGCAACTTATACCTTCTCTGGTCAAGTCCTTCGCAACATTATATATGTCAAGCTTTATCATGAGTGTCCATTGACATAGTTTGCTCCTGAAAAGAATAAGATTAGTGTTACTGCGAATCTTCAGGAAACAAAATTCTCATAAGAGGACAGTAAAAGAGGAGGTTCTGATTAAATTCCAGATTTCCTATTGATTGTTTTAACACAGATTTGGCTGCTTCAGAGTATAACAAAAGAGAACTTATCTTATGAAGTTGGCATGATCTGCTTGTCTGATGAAGAAAATAGTTATTGGACTCTTGTTCACTGTCCATTGGATTCAAAGCTAACATTTCTGTCTTCTTCTTCGTCCTTTTTCTTTTTGCTGGATAGAAGCTAAAGGTTCAGGCAAATCCCAAAAGCATCAGTCATAAGTATAATCCACAAGATGAAACTGGGCCTGAAGCAACAGCACGAAATGGCTTCTCTCATTCTGGTGTGCACCCTAATGGACTGGGACCCTCATGGACCAGGAAAAGGAACCAGGAACAGCTCCGGCAAATGCCTAGCCGAACATACAGTTCAGTGAGGGTGTCAAATGGTCCTCAATTGAAAACGCAGATGTCATACAGGCCACAGCCAGGGGTTGCCGACTTCTCTGACATCTCAGGTTCATTGGCGGCAAGAAACACTGCAAACTCCACTCATAACCAGCTTGCTGAGCCTGCAACAAGGCATGCACTTGATAGACCCTCTACCCATAAGAAAGATGACTCTCTAGGAGGCAAGGATCCGACAACAGTAAGTTCTAATTGCAACTGTTTTTTCTCCTCAAAAGTTCAAATTGCAATTGCACAATTTGAGCACTTGAATCTAACTACCATGCTTGATGATCCCACAAGAACTTTTTGAGACTTTAAGGCATGAACATAAATTGAATAATAGAGTTACAAGGATGCTCATTCCAATAGTAGATTCTTGCATCCAAAGTACCAATAGTTCTTCCACATCTAATCATGAATCCTTTTTCATTCCAGGTGATGTCTAATTGCAAATGTTTTTTCTCCTTTGACATTCAAATTACATTTGTGCAATTTGAGCTGCACTAGATTTCATCACTCTTAGTAGAACAATACAAGAATGGGATCAGTGTTTGGAAAGAGAAGTAACAAAGCTACAAGGATGCTTATTCCAATAGCAGGTTCTTGCATGCAAACTACCAATATTTCTTCCGCATTTAATCATCAGTCAGCTTTCATCCAAGTGATGTTTGATTGCAAGTGGTTCTTCTCCTTTGACATTCAAATTACTATTGCACAATTTGTTCTGCACTAGAATTTCATTACTTATTCTTGATAATTCTACACAGAATTTTTTGGGACTCAAAACAAAAAATAACATAGGTGTTTGAAGGAATAAAGTTAAGGATTCTTATCCCAGTAGCGGATTATTGCATCCAAACTGCATATAGTTATTCTACAACCAATAATGAATCCTTTTTCATTACAAGTGTATGTTTGATTGCAAGTGGTTTTTCTCCTTTGACAAAGTATTCATGATTAGTGGTGGAATAACTATATGTAATTCTTTTTCATTCCACAACTACCGTTCTTGATGATTCTACAGAGAAATATTTTGATGCTCAAACCATGACCATTAGTAGAATAATACAAGAAATTGGATAGGTGTTTGTAAAAGGGAATAACAAAGTCACTGATGCTTATGCCAATAGCAGATTCTTGCATCTAAGCTACCAGTTAGTTCTTCCTGTGTTTCTATATGCAGTATCTAATGCAATGCAAAGTTCTCTAGCATCTCCCTGCAATCAACACTCAGCTATTGTAGGGGTTCAACCTCTGAAATGAACAAGCATAGAGTTTTCTTGCTGCTAGTTATGCTGTGTTGATGAAATCATTTGCAACGTTTTGACTAAATTACAGGGTTATGGAACTCGAATTAGACGAATCCATTACTCGGGTCCCTTGATGCCCCCAGGTGGAAACATCGAAGATATGCTCAAAGAGCACGAGAGGCAGATCCAACAAGCAGTTCGTAAATCACGCATCGACAAAGTCAAGACGAAATTTTGAGGACCAGTTGTAATAATAGGCTTACTTGGCCGCCATAGAAATGACAGTGGCAGTAGATTTAGGTGGTGACTTTGATACACATGTACATTATGAAACAAGATATTATGATAAAAGAAAGGTAATTTTCACCCAAGAGAATTATTTTACATCTTGAGTTGTTACACATATGTTTAAAAGCTTGGAAGATGATGTGGAAAATTATATAGGCAAATTGTCTATCGTAATATATATATATATATATATATATATATATATATATATGCTTTTTTTTAAGAAAAAAATTGTATATACATTGATCAAAGAAATATCCTGCTAGCAGTCGGTAGAAATGCTTCATTTGTATGTTGGATGAAGGGGAAGGAGGCAACAGGGGCTGCATGCTGCATGCCATCTTCTCGATTTGCAACTGCAGCAATGCATACACCTTTTGATTAAATTCATATTTGACTGGATCTGCAGAACAAGAAACTGGGTTTTTGTTTGATGATATTTCATGCATTTACATACATATTTCAGACGTTTATTTATATGAAACAAGGTTTTGTTAGGACATGTTCATGAGGAAAATAATCCAAACCAGGGTTTGTTTTCACAAGTTTATTTGCTAGATACATATGTATTTATTTAAAAGAAAACTTATGGACTGTAAACTCTAGAATCCCACATTACTAAACCTTAAAGCTTTGAATAATCTATATATTAAATTCAAATTCTAAGAGAGAAAATGATGTTATGCCTATGATTTATTAGAAACCAAGTTGAGAAAGGAAAATATCATTGTTGAACTTATAAAAGATTCCAAAGAACAAATGCAATACAATAAAGTCATCAGTTCCAGAAAATAACAAGTCATAATTTACTAAACATTTTGGGGTACACATATACTGATGAATAAAACATGTCTTTTTTACAAGAAGAAGAAGAGCTGGATAAATATCATTAAGCATTATACTAGTTATCATGGTACATTAAAAATACAAAATAACAAATTATATTAATTCCAGTGTCACAGGACGGTGCAGGCCGTTTGATGCAAAACTGTATATTAATGGCTCAAGTCAACCAGGAGATGCATGTCATTCACAATTTAGACTTATTAGGCGGTACATAATTGTTCATCTCCCAGAGATCCATGCGCCGGATATCCCTATATGTCTTTCTGTGCCATCTCTTTTCTGTAGGCCTGCAATCTTTCCTTGAATTTTTTGCTTTCCTCAAAGTTAGCCTTCCGCTTCACAGCTTTCTATCCAAAGAACACAGTGACATAGAAGGAAATGAAACATGAGCAACATGAAACCATAACACAGTAAAAAGGGAAAGAATTACAAACATCAAATAAATTTCTATACAAGTTTGAAAAATCAAGGAAAAAAATCTGAAAAAAAATCACCTCTTGTCGAAAGCATCGGTCAAGCTTTATCTTTAGTTCAGTGCATTCCCCGAAAAACTTTCCAATTGGATGGTCTGCATGACACTTCTGGAACTCCTCAATAATCTGGATGAACAATAAAAAACTGAATCTCAATCTAATTTGCAAAGCAAAAGGCATGTCCAATCACAAAAATCTTGAAAGAGGAAAGAATCAATAACAATAACAACAAAACCATAAGTCCCAAATAAAGGTCAACTTTTAATTACAATCAAGTTATATAGCTTGAAGAGAGAGTTAATAACTTGGGAGGAGTTTTAAAAATCATGAAATAAGCATGTCGTATCGGGTGATTCTCCATACAACTGAACAAGGAAATTAAGTGAAATGATAGAGAAACCATAGTATCAAGATAGAACATCAACATATTAATAATATAAGAAAGTGTGTCCGACGTAAGAAGAAAAGATGAAGCACATACTTCAGCACACATAGGATGCCTGTGCAAAGTTAGAGGAGGATGCATTTTCTGCAATCCAAATTGATTATCCTGAAACATGCCAGAAAGCACATGAGTTTGTCATTATATTGAAAATGTATGATCTAAATGTAAAATCCACAAAGCACTGGATGATATCCAACTGTCATGTCAAGTCATTAGATCCATTTAACAGATATAAACTGTGGTTAACAACAAAGTGTTACAATCAAGTCTAGGTTTATAGAACCAAGAACAGAAATTATTAGTTTAAAGTCAAGGTTAGGTTAGTTGCAGATATATGAATATAAGTTGATCCATCCCAGTTCCTTATAAAGCTAAGCTGAATAAGATATAGAAACTGAAGATCCAGAGATAACATTTCAACAGCAAGAATTTCTGGCGATAAAAAACTTGTTAAATGCCAACGAAATGCCCCAAAGTGCATCTTGAGGATGTAGGTGGTGTCCCTCAAAAGCAATAAGTTCTTATAAAGCAAATGATGCGAAAAGTGCGAAAGAATAGCAAAATAAAAAATGCAAATTTAAGATTTCAAATATACAAAATAACATAAGTAAAAATAATGTATCTAAGTTGAACATCACAGATATGCCATCATTGTCAGTTTCATTATTCTATGCCCTCCAAGACTAGCACTGAAATGTCAGAACAGACACTTGGGTCCAAAACAAGACTCGCCATTATCTTTTCGAACAAAAATCTTGCTGATTTTCCGTAGGGCTCTTTTACCTTAGGATGCGATCAACAGGAAGCATCCAAGGCAGCTAGTACAGGAGGCAAAAGCCACCAATAAGAATTGGTTCCATCGATTACACTGAGGCTAATACATTTCCCGATCACAGCAAATTTCTCGGCATCCACTAATAGCTTAGAAAGCCTAGATCATGCAACTACCACAACGAATTCGACCAGATCCCTCCACCAAATCCAAAACCCCAAAACCACCCACCAAAATTTTCGGAATCACGATACTCATCATCAAGGACAAAAATAACTATATTCGATTCGAAGATCCAGAGAGACATACGAACAAAAAAGGATATTTTTTTTGTGACAAAACATCAAACACAAAAGAGGAGAAACAAATTAAGACGAGAAACGCGGTCGACCGGATGAGACCGCAGCGGCGAATGATTAATAGGATGATCCCAGGCGCACGGAAGAATACCTGCGATCGATGACGTCTCTCCACCGACTCGATCGGAGGAGGCAGTCGAGTAGGAAAAGAGCGGCGAGGGTGGGAGAGGAGCGAAAGAACTGCGCACCCGGTAATAAACGAAGTACGGTGAAACCCGAGTCTTAGAATTGGGCCGGTCATAACTTTCGGCCTAATTTACGAGCCTGGCTGAGTACGTGGTATATGAACCGGGCCGATTCGAGAAATTAGACCCGTGATCTCGGGAACAGCAATTCCTCTATCGGGTCGGAGTGTAAACCGGATGCACTCAGGATCGACCCGGTAATTCGAAGATCCATAGTAGGTTCTAGAGTAAATCTAATCAAAGCAAGGGTTATGTTGGCCAATTTGTTTGCTCGGAAGATGGAGGACGGTGAGAGGCGAGTGAAGACGAGGGCGGAAGAGCGAGAATGCCGACTACTCGTTCGGCTTCACGTCCTCGTATGGATTTACCAGGTTCAGTCGCCTCCAATTTATTTCTACATGTTTATTGTATCGTTAGACAAGTCGATTGCGTGAAGAGTTCCAATGATTTGATCTTTGTAGTGTTCTTTTCAGTTGTTCACGTCATAAAATTGCTCGTCAAAGATCTTAACTTCTCCAAACAAAGGCTCTATTGAGTAAATACCTCGATATATGAGCGATCGACCAGGCTTCTTTTTGTAGACTAACTTCATATTATTCTCCTATGGTTGTGGATATTACTTTTGCTTTCGTTTGTAGTGTTCACTACCTGTCTAAATATATGCAATGGCATAAACAGGTTGTAAAATAAGTGTGTTTTTTGTTTGTTAATCCATGTCTATTCCGTTTTTGCTAGATATTTTTCGTTAAATTTGTCAACTTTCATCAGATGCATAACATTTTTCCTGCGTTATTGGAAGGTCTATTGTATAGTAGGTTCAGATTTTTACTAGTGTTCAAAATTAGAGAAGTTGGAAATGCTATCCTGGTTAGATCGTTGTATTGGTTTTGTCATATCAGGTAAAGATTTAAACCTGTTTTTCATAATTCTGGAATTGATTTACGGTTAAAAATATCATCTTTTACTTTCATGATGTTTCCAAGTACACATATTGGTAAGACTGATGTTACCTTGATTTTGCCCGTATCAAGTGCAGTTGGAGAATGTCTATCATGTGCTAGGCATGAAGAATAGCTTACTATCTGTTTCATGGTTGACAACCTCAGGTAATTATGTAGTACCTCACCTTGAAAGATATTAAGGTGTATCATGATACGAAGTCGTGAGGCACACCAATTTGGGAGGTAATGTCTGTCAAGTCAACGCACCTATACCAAGAGATCTAGGTATATTAATGCCTTTGGGAAATAAATAGATGAGTTGACACAAATTTGTGTTGGATGACTATTTGATAATATTGTGAAATTTGTGATTGTTGTGTAGGGTTTTCTAATTGATCTTGATCTTACATTATGTAGTATTCGCCAATCGTCATATTGCGCTTTGATATTAACAGTTAATTTTGAATCATAATTTACTATTCTTTTGTTCATTATTTACCAATATGATATTTGGATTATGCTTAGATTAATTACTTAGCGACTTATGTTTAAAAATTCATTGGGAGATTTGTGGGGAATTGTGTTTTCATTTAGGCCCTTGAAGCAATATATTGTGGTTAACATGCTATTATGTAATTAGTGAAACCTGGCACTTTAGGCCATATGAGTCGGTAGTGGGAACAGCTAAAGACGATGGATTAATGCAACAAAATAAGTTTATTAGTTCAATGAAGAATACAATGGTTAAAATTATGACATACTCAAGGCACATCATTCATCAGCATGGCACCTCGTAGCTAGTATTATAATAGTAGAGAACTAGAGATGCAATGTCTTGTTGCCAAACAAGTTCTTTCAAATAAAAAAGAATGTAACTTTTCCCCCTCAACTTTTGGATTTTATAATTGTATATGTCTGTGGGATTTAAGTTTTTTTGGATTTTGTAGGAAGTTATAATGATGAGGTGCCCTTGGATCTAATTGCCCATTTGTATTTGTTATCATGTGCCATTCTAGTAGGTATTGATTGTACCAGTTTAAACCTACATTGTTTTGGTTTGGCATAGCACATGTGCCAATTGTTAGGCATCATGCTAGCACAGTAAAGGCTTATCTTTGTACAATGAAATTTAAAGTCTTGCATTTTCCTAATTTAGAACTGTCTACGATAATGTTCTCTGGAATACATTCATAGAGCTACTGCATGGTTTGTGTATAACTTATTGCATAATACTAGGTGCAACGATTGTAACATTTACTTTGAAAGATAATAGATCCGTGAGGTGATAAACCACCAATGGTACACAGCTAGTAGTACCCTTGGCCAGTGTTTTAGGTGGTTGTATATGTGCCCGGGTGTTCAGTCTTGACAATTGTGGTAGGATTCATAGCCACACGTCTCATCCTGCCTATATATAAAAAGGACTGGCTCAAAGCATGACGAAGAACACACCTCTCAACCTGCATATACATAAAAAAGCACTGGCTCAAATCATGACAAAGAACATATTGCAGTAGCTGGAAATGAACCTTGGATATGTGCCAGGGCAGAATACTGTCAAAAGCATAACGAAGAACAAATTGCACTTGCTGGAAATGAACCTTGGTTATGTGCCAGGGCAGAGTACTGTCCTATGAGTAAGCAGCTGGTGCTAGATTGAGAATTGATTTTATATTATCATTCTGTAGTTGTTAGGATAATATGAGTAGCCACAATTATATTATGATCAGATTTAATAGTTACATTCTAATCTCTGATAAAAGGTTTCAGAGATAAAATTATGCACTTACGAGCTAATTGTTACATTATTGGCTATAACATATACAATATTTTTCTTTATCTTGATCCTTTTTAGTATAGATTTGAAGATTTTTGGGAAAATTTTATGCAAAACACAATTTGTTTGCAAGTAGTTCTAAAGGCTGTCAGTGTTCTTTTTGGTTTATTTTAGGAAATAGGCAAGGTAATCCCCCTAAAGTGGATTAACAATACCTAGCCTTTTATATGAAAATCTACATCTGAATGGTTTCTATTTGTGGCTATATTCTGTAAGTCTGTTGATGCCTTTGAGATAGCCTACTTGCTTGTGGACTTTCGCTAGGTGATCAAGCCCTTCTGCAACCTTTCTCTAGAAAGACTATTCTTATCTTTCATAAATCCTTACAGATTAAATGTGGCATCCAGATTTTTAGTCAAGAATTCAATATCTTACTGAGGGACTTGCTATCTGGTGGAGTGTTGGGTTCCACTGAAGTACAATAGCAATATCAGTAGTCGATGATGCAAATAACCGTTGAATAATATGCAAGAGCTCAAAGCTATTTGTGAAATTTGTCATAGATGTTCTCTCAATCTTGCTAGGAGTAGAATTTCATGAAAGGTAGTTGTCTGCTTGGCTGAAACTAATATTGTGATAGCTGGCAGCCCATACTTCAGGTTTTCTACCCATCCTGATAGACCCATCATATTCTTGATGAAAATCATAGCTTGGCATTGTGTGCGTCATTATATTTTGCATGGTGAGAATGTTTTAGTTTTTCCAAAGACCAGCAACGGAATTTCAAAGAAAAGAACACTAGTAGGCTTTGGCAACTGCATGGAAATGTGCTTCAAGTCCAGATGGAGATCTGAGCCCCTGCAGTAGCTTCAGATTGTTTCAGAAGAACTGCAAAGCTAGGCTTTGATGGATACTGTAAAGAAGTACAAAGATGTCCAAGCATGGAAAACATAATTCTAAAGGTTTAAGTTCTTATCTTATTATTTTTTGGATAAATTCAGTTTTGTTAGTTGCTATTGTTGTGTAGAAGTTCATGAGCTGTTGTTCTCAGCCTTCTGTAATGCTTTTGTTTTATGGATGTTTTCACCAGGGAATGCATAGGAGACACACCACTTCAGATCCTCTCATTCTTCTACTTTTTTTTGCATTGTTCTTTTCTTTAGCCATTCATGAAAAGGTTGCTGCTAACATCCAATGTCTCCTCAGATAGGTGCCTTGCTGACACAGAATAATCATCACTTGGGCCTTGGATGTCACACTGGTGGTTCTTAGAGCAGATAGTTCATGTGTTCTGAACAAGGAACAATTTCATACCTCCCACGTATGTTATGGGTGTGTAATCCCTTGATACAGATCATTTTCAATGTGAAGTATTGCAGAAATTGTCATCAACTAATAGTCTCTTATTGGTAGAATTGTTTGGAAAAGATCAACTAAAAATATTACACTGATTTACTGATCTTGCTTCTCTGTATTGCCAATGATGGTTATGGTCTTGTTCTTGCTTGTATTCATTCAAATTGATCCAATCATTTACCTTGCTAATTCAGAGTTCTCTCTTTCGTTATCACCTGAATATACTCTTGTTATTAGTATGACACTCCAAGATTGTGACACCCTGATTTTATTCTACATCATAAGTGAGAGGATATATGTGACTCTACATGTGGATAAATGAGTTCACAACCGTTAACTTATGTATATTAGATCATATGTTTCTAGGCTCATCAAGTTAAATGACCAGTTTTTCTATCATGTTTGATTTCAATAATTGGTATTAGGGTTAGATAAGGTGCGATAAAGGGTTCAATTAGGAAAGGACTATTATATATGAATGAAGTCGGAGGCGCATTACAGTGGGAAAACATTAGAAAGTTGGTTCTCACATGCCACATGTTAGGGCATAATATTGGGCTACCTTTTTGTTTTGGATTATTTTGGGTCTCATGGTACTAGATTCATCAATTTAATGAGTTTTCTCATCGGGTGGGATTGTGATAATTTATGGATCTTCATATTTATATTTCACAAGCTAATTCCTGTATCCTTTTGTAGATCATATAAAGATTGGATGCATGCAAGGATAAAGTCATCCAAGTTGTGCTCAGAAATTACCAAGTTAGAGCTCTGCTTTTGGAGTGGACTACAACCATGATAACAGGTCTGGTTTGTATCTTCACTTGTGATCTTGGGAAAATGGAAGACAAGTGGGTTCAACACGGTACATGGCTGATTGGCACCCACTTTGGCTTGCTTTGCCTACGGGTGGTGATGGTGGTGGTGGTGTTGGCAGAGGATTTCAACTAGATTAGAGACTTGAGGATTCCATTTTCATCTGTTAAGGGGTAGTGGCATCCAATGCCATCCTGATCTCTTCAGCCAGAGAGAATACAGAACAATGAGTCCATCAAACTTGTTCCTATCTCATCAGTTCTGTATATTTCCTTTGGACCACAACTGCCATTTTCATGCTTCTTTTTGGTCTGCCCCCCCATGGCTTGTCCGGTGGCAGATGCTGCTCAACTAAACTTGGCAATGAAAGTGACTCTCTCATGGACATCAGCACTTTGATTGGGTGAGGTGGTGGAGTTAAGATTCCTTGGAAACCCCACTTTGACTACCGTGCTTGATTAGTTCTCACGATGATGTATTGGCTAAATTATAGGTGCTCTTTAACTTTGGTTGTACTTGATTTGAGGAGTTTTGGCATCTTCAGCTCAACCAGAGCTGTAAAAGTTTCAAGACCATTAATATGTCATAAAAGAAAATGTTCTTGATCTGAGCAGTTAGGCATTGGCTTCTTGAGGTCAAGCATTTCTGTAAGAATTAAACCTACCGTGACAACCATATGTCTTCCCAAGGCATTCAAAGAGGAGAGATGGATTTGTTGAGATGTGTGGAATTAGGCTCAAGACTTGCCAACATTAAGCACTTTTTAATCATCCATTTCATGCAGAGCTGTCCGTAGATGCATCGGACACTGCCATAATTTTCTCTGAACCATTCATTCCAGTTATACTTTTTGGCAAATACCTATTCATGCATGCTGTTGGGATTTTTTTTTCATCTCCTTGTTGGTATCGAAAGCTACATATTTTATTACTCTTCTTCACAGGTTTTGTTAAAGCTCCATCTCTCTAGCTTATTCTGGATTACCAAACTGTTGCAGCAACCCAATGGCACACCATTTATGACATAAGAAGGAACTCTTGTTCTCCCCACAAGTTAGATATCCATCACTTTTTCTTTCTGTGCTTGTATCTGAGGAATGAAAGAAGACCTCATTTTCTTTGCCCTACAAGCTCTGAAGTAGCTAAGTGTTGTTGTCATCTCCTACGAGATATGCATTTTTTTTTGTACGAGTGCACAATCGATCGTAGTACTCTTGTAAGTTGCTCCTCCTAAGAAATAACTACTGGACCTTTTTAGATCTTCAAATCTTATTGACTTGTATCCTCATTAGAGATAACCTCATAAAATTGTTGCTATGGATTCCTTCAGCCTTACACATGAAAGAGAAGCTAAAGCTCATTAGAACATAAGACAGTGGAATGAAGGATGATATTCTAGCATTCTGATCCTGAAATATATTCTTAGGGGTTTTATAATGCTGCAAGCTGTTTTATTATATGGTTTGATCAATTTCTAGTGTTCCATTTTGATCCTTAGACACACTTTACCTTTTTTCTTTTTTGTCTTTAAAGAGCTTTTTAGAACGTGGGTTGCCAACCAATTATTGTCGGAGAATGTGTGACACAGTGAGGTGAAACCTTAATTGAAGTTGCTGTACAAAAGATAATAGATTTGTTTGAGTAAAGCCTCTTATTATTTCATGACCAACTGTTTTTCTAAGTAGTTGCAATTATGACTAAAATTGCAGCAAGAATACTGTTTGTTCTTTTTTTTTTTTTTTTTGCTGGAAATATCTATTACTGATTGATTCATCTAAAATGCAAATTTTCGTTTCCTGATAAGCATATTTGATGTTTGTCTGCTATGATGAGGGAGATATCATTTCTTGATTGCTCTCTTCTTTTACCAATTAATTGAAATTGCATTACCTTAGCAATCCAGCATATAAATAAATAATGCTCTTAATTTGATCAGCTTATCTTGGAAAACCACATTTAAGGGTTTAAAAAGAAAAAAAAAACAAAGAAAAAGATATTGCTTATTTACCACCTTATCATCCATCGATCATGCACAACACAAATCTGTTGAAACATGAGAAGAAAATCTGAAAATTTTTTATTCCTTGCATGATCTTTATTTATTTCAAATTCATGGTGTCACGATCCGAGTCTGACGAACCAACTGGCCAATAACTCCGTTTGATCTAAATCACGGATCAAAATATTTAGGCTAAAGTTTATATAGTACACTTATCAAACTCATATAAGTCATAGTCATTATCTGTCGGAATCGACGTAAGACTAATTGAGGTGTTATATATATGGACCATCAGCAAATATGTTTTCTCTTCGAGCAGCAATCACCACTGGAAAAAAACTTTGAACATCATCGATCGAGGATACTTGTTCATTTTTTTGAGATCATGTTGGACTTGCTGGCCTTCACCACAGAGTAGTCCAAAAATTTTAAACTTCCATCATGAAGAAGAAGGTAGTCGAAGCAAAAAAAGAAAAGAAAGATCTACCTTTCATTACCAGAGGCATGTAAAATATATCGATTTGAGTCGATAAATGTTTGCCATAAATCTGTCCTACAAGTTTCACGCGGAGAGAATTGTTCTTCCGTTGCTGTCCTACGTGCTGGTGGAGAAAAGATAGATAGGCACTGAAATGGTATAATGTCCACTACCCACTTGTGTAGTACGTAGGGAATAGGATTTGGTGCCTACCAACTTGCACCGAGGAAGATATCTTGGATGCAAGTCTTCCCGACATGGCCAATCTCCAAGGCCAACTCCCCCATTCTTAGTAATGGGAGTCATTGGAACAGTGGACGTGCTCGGAGGTGTATTAAATCCATGGAGATTATGATAGAGAGAGAGAGAGAGAGAAGAAGAAGAAGAAGAAAGAGAATGTCTCTCAGGCAAGTTACAAATATTACAGTAAACTGTAAAAAAGTAGATTGCCCAACTACAAAAGGTGTGCAAAAGTCTCCTCACACACAAACAAAGAGAAGATGACGACTATCCATCTATTATGTGACCCAGCTGTGCTCGAGTGTGCATGGATCGATGAACATATCAAAGAGGCAGAAAATGGTAGAGATGTGAAAGCTCGAATGGAGAAACAATTTCTGTGGTCTTCACCCTGCAGAATTTAACTGTACATACAAGTTAGGTTAAGGGACTGACTCCACCCCATTAAATTTGGGGGACCCCAGAGAGCAATTTTTCGGAACTGAATTCTATATTTGGATCACCACTCAAATAGGAAATCTAATAAATATAGTCAGTTTTCGATCTCTTGCCTTGATTAAGAACTCTTGAAAGAGAAATTGACCTGCCCACCTGCAAGACAACACTTGTCCTCACTTGAAGATGTTGATGATGATGATGGGGATAACTATTTACTTAATATATCTTCAAGCATTTTCTCTAACCATCCATTTGTTATTATTGGCAAGGAAGATAAAATAAAATAAAATCAATATCACAAGAATTTATAAAAGTATACACCCCACATTTATAAATCTAAAGTTTATCATATACTAAAAAAATGAGTGGATAGCGCCAACAGATGTCCAATTATGAAAACTGGTGTCAATCACTTGAAATTATTAATTGATAGAGCTGTCATTCTTGATAATATTTCATTGAAGACTACATGTGATCTAAGATTTGATTTGAGGCACAAATACGTTCAGTTTCAGTTCCTATCTTATAAATATATGTATTGTACTGCTGAACTCAACATAGTAGCAGAGCAGAGCAGAGCAGAGCAACTGGTTGAAATCTGGATTGCATTAGTCTCTCTGACCTTGCTATTGTTCTGTAAATGCTCCTGGAAGACCAAGACATGGAAATAGGAAATAGACAACTAAAATGAGAGACAACCAATCCCACTCCTGATCTACTAATTAACTTTTAGCTCGGCTCAGTGTTTTTTGTACATCAGTATCAAAGTTGCTGTTGTTGGATCATCGAGACACAAACTCACTCTATTTGTCCTTTGAGTGGATTGCTTCAATGATAAACCAACATAAGGAGTGGATCTTGGCCATTTATTGTCTTACAAGTAAACTTTCTGGACATTTATGTCACTGAATTAAGACATATTATCTACTAATGATTACTATTACAAGATGATGGATGTACATCACAACCTGTTCCTCCAAATGGCAGAAAATAAAAATATGAGACCTAGTAGATCTAACAAATCAACTTTATCCACTAATATCATCCTCGGAAGTATCACTGTCGAAGACAACATATTATTTGTTCATCATATGTCGTCCCTTTCATGCTTCCTTCTTAACCGAGAGTTGAATGAGGTGAGTTCCATTTCTGCTCTTATTAAGAGGAGCACAAATGTTCTCCCAATCAATAACTGCAGCTTCGTTTTCTCCTCTTCTCATGGAGGAGGAGAGTTGAATGCTCGAGAACGAGAAGTCAAACCATGCCAGGAAACTAACCCTGCTGGACACAAGCTCAGAACAATAATCCGTAGCCCATTCCATTCGATTCTTTTCTTTCTCTTCGGGAGATTCTGATAATTATGATTATATTTATCCCATCCTCTGCCGCGCACGACTTAACTCACGACTCAGTCGAACACCGCCCCCTAGTAGGCTGCTCGCTCATCCGATGTGACTCTCACGTGAGCGTGACCTGTGGGCCCACGGGTGAGGATGGTGTCACGGCACCCGCGGTGGGGCGTCGGGGACACTCGAACGCCTCTCCTAATTGGAGTCCACCACCGATGTCACTCGCTCGCTGCGATCAGTGATGTGACGTGCCCAATCTTCTG
This sequence comes from Musa itinerans, assembly GCA_001649415.1. Classification (NCBI taxonomy): domain Eukaryota; kingdom Viridiplantae; phylum Streptophyta; class Magnoliopsida; order Zingiberales; family Musaceae; genus Musa; species Musa itinerans. The sequence goes on from LVTN01000795.1 coordinate 98,794, forward strand.
CCGTCCAATAAGTGGGCCACAGCCATATCCCAACCCCTCCTCTCCGAATCGGTGATACGGACACCACCGTTTTAACCCAATTCCGGTCCTCCCCGATCGCCACCCCGGTCTACCCACTTTTTGGCAACCCAAAAAAGAACGGCCCGTCGATCGTACGGCTCACAGCTGTCGACGACACCAAATCGTACGGTTCCGGTTGAGCCCGAGCACCCACCCGCGACCGCACGGTGCCGAGCGCTTCTGCGCGCTCTTTGGTCGAGTAGTCCTCCAGAACTGTTTACTCGAAATGAGATAACCCAAAACGGACAAAGTTTGTGAGGAGAGGGGGTTGAGCAGCTCCGCCCGCCGGCGTACGATAGGGAGATGCACGCGAAGGACAAGATAAAGAGGAAGGGGCCATCAAAAAGGAGGACGCTGGTGTGGCCATGCAGCGGCTGCTTTGTCTCTTTTCCTCTCCTCCTCCATCCTTGGGAGGAATCCGAAGACTGCGGGCGAGACGAAGCCCGAGCAGACGCCGATCTTTCTTTCGAGGAGTTTGTCGAGGGGAAAGAAGGTCGTGAAATTGTTCGAGATCCACTAATCTTTTCTTGTTTTTGCCTCTCCAATCTCACTTCTTTACCTTTGGCCATCGCATTTTTTTGGGAGTCGGAGTAGTCGGCGACACCTTCCTGTCGAAGAGATCATAGTCGGTAACGGTGTCTTTCCAGTGGCCTTGATTTCTTGATCTTCTTTGATTTTGAGTTTTAGTCAGGAAGAAGTTCTTGAGTGCTTGGAGGTTAATCTCTTTTACTACTTGTTTTTGGCCCTCTTGGTCAGCTCCCTTAGATTTCCATCCTCGGTATTGCAAGTGGGAGGGCTGATGTTTCTGGTTTAATTTTCTCGGAGAGAGAGCTTTCTTTCTTGTGGGAGCTAACGTTCTTTTATTGGATCGTCTCTTCTTTTGGAGGTTTCTTGTTGATTCTTGTTTGGGTGTTAGGGTACTCAAAAAACTTTGAGAACCATGATCATGTTTTGACTCCATATGTATGCGAGAAAAACCCAAGTCAAATCTGATCCGAATACAGATCATTTTTTGAGATAGTTTTAGATTTCTTCTTTAACTGAAGCTTGATTTCGTTCTTCCCAACTGTACAGTTCAGAAGTTCTTCAAGATTCTTCTGCTCGGTTAATTTTTGGCTCTTAATTTTCGTTCACGGCATGGATATATACTGACTTACCTGAATCCTCGAGCCTCCTGATTAGATACCAACACAAGATCAGATAGTGGAGATTAGGTTTCTTGTGTTGCCGTTGTTAAGACTAGAAATTCTTTCTTTTTTTCAGCTCAGCTTCGGTGCAAAGGACATCAACAAAGATGGGAAGGGGTAAGATTGAGATCAAGAGGATCGAGAACACCACAAATCGCCAAGTGACGTTCTGCAAGCGCCGGAATGGGCTGCTGAAGAAAGCCTACGAACTGTCTGTGCTTTGCGACGCCGAGGTCGCCTTAATCGTGTTCTCCAGCCGCGGCAGGCTATATGAGTACGCCAATAACAAGTATGTCGGTGTGTTGAACTCTACATTTCATGTTATTCCCTTGATCATATAATGACTCCAGAATAATACACCTAAGTTGCTGAAGAACTTTACAAGAGAATTGCTTTGAGATGCATAGCTTCGTTGAGGATCCGTAGATATTGTTATGGATCAGCTTCTTACCTCCTATAATTTTCACTCTCTGCCCGTTTGGGCCTTTGGGGAGAAGAGAAAGGAAAAGGATGTCGGGGATGGAGATCGAGCTCCAGCTAAGTTCATCCTTTCCTTTTTGATGATGTTTTGCAAGGTTTTGTATGTACTTGTAGCGGCCAAAGAAGAAGGGGGGGGATGGATAGATGTTAGATACCACTATCTATGTTTTTTACTTGTGGAACATTTGTGTCTATAAATGGCTAGGGATTCGAAATGATGCATAGGAATAGGATGTTCCTATCTTCAACTCGGAAAAAATTGCAGTCTATCCTGGAGTTGGCTCTCTCTACTAACTGTAGGGTGTGTACAATTTCAAGGCTATTCGTAAGGTTTTCTTGTTTGGTTTTGCCTGGTCAAATCTCTCTATCTCTGTGTGGGATTTGATGTGGCTTCTGCCTGCCTTCAATTAGTGCCTGTCTGATCCCTCCATTGACAAGAATCCATAGGCTTACATTTCCAGAAAGACGCTCCCTTTAGATGCATTACCTGTCTCCATTGATGACCTTGTGGTTCTTTAGTATCACCAAAACTAAAGATGTATCTCTCTATGCATTCAAGTTGTTGTTTTCTTTTGGTGTTTGCATTGCGTTCACAAAGCCTCCGTCCCTGCAGCTACCTTCAAAACCGCCTTTCCTACCTCTCTTTCATCTTGAGTTCTAAACCTTGCCCAGGATTCAAATTTCTTCTCTTTCTTAGGGTTTGGGCCTCTTTTGTCACCACCAGGGAAACTGGCGCCTCGCTAGACTTGGTTTCTTTTCTGGTGCAACACCTTATGTCTCTCTCTCTCTCTCTCTCTCTCTCTCTCTCTCTCTCTCTCTCTCTCTTCTCACCTCACCACCATGCGCCATGAGGGGAGCATGGCTGTTCGGAGATGTGTACTACGTGATGATGATTGCCTTGAACCGGGGAAGGGGTTTTACTTCTCGGGTCATGCGCCTATTCACGTCACTTACACGCTCGAGGAGTGGGGTGTCGTCGGGCCATTTTGTGTTCTCCCAAGGTGGCCTCTTTATGTTATCTTGTCTTTCCTTTTTGACGAAACCTTAACTTCGTCGTCAATCTTGTGGGATGATGATTTACAAGTGTGGGAGGTTGGAATGCTGAGAAGGAGAAAGGACGAAATGTAGCTCACTGTGAAGCCTCTGATAAGGTGAACATTTGATTAGATACTCTGCTGCTAAGTACATCTCTATACTCCAGTTCCCATTGACAGTGTTATCACTGCATCATGTTCTTGCTTTCTAGGTATTAGGTATAGGTAGCTATTATTGCCGTATTAGAGGACTATATCAACTTCAGAATTGAAAGATATGTATTGGGTAAAACAATTACAGATTCTTAGGGGATTCAATTGAAAGATATATATATATAGAATCTGGGTTAGAGTGTACAAGCATACTCCGGCTTGGAAAGCTTAGAAATTTAGAAGACTGGACATAAGACCAGTGGATGAGAACTTCACCAGATATATGAGATGGAAATCAAACGTAATTAGCCCATCAGAGTTCTTGAGAAGAGAACAAGCTGAGATGTTCAGCCTCTTCCAAGTAGAGATGTGTTGGAGAATAATTTCGTCACCGCAACCATTCAAGAGAAATATATCTCCTTTTGGAACATTATATCAATGATGACCATTATTGTATGGATGCCTACAAGGGAGGATGACCATTTAAGAGAAATATATCTCCACTCTTAACTGGTTTTTTCTTCTTTATCTACTGGGAAATCTTCCGATCTTCTGTGTATGTATGTGTCTAGAAATATAATCAGCTCTCTATCTGGCTCGAAAAGTTCAGCTAGTTTGAGATGGCATTGGGGAAGCTAGGAAAGAGTAAAAAAGAAGAGTTAAGCGGTTGAGAATGAAAATAAGCTCATTGTTGGCTAAAATTGATCTGATCGTCTCGCGATCTCTATGAACACTGAGAATTACTCCATGCAAGTTGAGTCATCTGTCATCCTGTTCATCGTCTTTTTTGTTTTAATGTGATCATCGTCATCATCATCAACACCATGGACATCATGTTCAGTGTTATCATTCTGTGTCTAACATGTAGGCAAACCATGCAGTCGAGAACTCCCGATATGAATTTGGGATCGGCAAGGAGACTTATTTAATAGGGTTCCTAGGGACTTGTTTGCCTGTGAACTGGAAGGAAACTTCAGATTGTACTTGAACGACTGGAGAGTTCAATAAGAACAAGTTTGGAGGGAAAATTGCCCATATCGAACAGTTTCTCCCCGAAAACTTGTTTGCTTTTAAGGTCCATGGATGTGGTCGAGATGGTACAAATTAAGAGAGAACCGAAACTTACTCTATCACTGCATAATTTGCTTGTCGATTGTTGTTGTCTAACATGTGACCTAACGGAACACAAAAAATTTCTATAGGACAGACAAAATAAGATTGGGAACGACACTTCATCTCCTTAAAAACATTTCTTGATTAAAAAAGCATGACAGTTAGCTTTGATCTCTAGTTATAAAGTTGAAGATTTCAAACGTAATCCGATGATGACAAGAGAGCAGACAACATTGAGAAATCCTTTTTGAGTCAACTCAGGTCTTTGATGATGATGATGTTTCATTGTTTATTCTAATTCCAAGCGTAAAATGTATCTCTCTTTTGAGAAATGTTTTCGACTACGTTCTGAAAGAAAACCTCACTAACTGCTTTATTTGTATGTCTTCTGTGGTTGTTATGCATTTCGAACTGCTGCAAGTATTAAGTTTTTCCCATCTTTTGACAATCATATGCATCAATAAATTGTTTATGCTTGCGTTCTCCCCCGAAATGCTGATGTGCTATTTATTGCATCTTTGATGATTTGCCTGCAATAAGACTGAGATTTTTCATGTATTTCTGCTTCGAGAAATATAAAATTGTTGCTTATTTTCACAGTTGATGAGCGAATAGCAAAAGAGAGAAAAAGTATATATATAAATTAAAAAAAACCTTACAAACTGTGGTTATGCATATCAAACTTTTTCTTTGTAGAATTGCTGCAAGTGTAAAATCTTTGGTGGCTTTTGGCAATCGTATGCATTATTATTAAGTCACTTGTACTTGCATTCTCCCCTCAAATTCTTATGTGCTGTTACGTTTTTGTTGGTTTGATATATTATTATACACCAACAAGACTTTTGTGTTGACAAGTCGAGAGGCAAATGCTCAAGTTTGTGGCTCAGGATCAAATATCTACAACAGGAGTGCAGCTGAATCAAAAACCAAACCCTAATTATGTTGATAAAGAGAAATATGAGATTTACGAATCACTTTTTTTTTAATTATTTTATTGAATCTTAAACTAACATGTTCTTAGTACTTAAAAAATCCTTAGTACTTAAACTATCAAGCTTACATCAACTTTAAGCGAATTCCTTGAGAATTAGCAATCCCTCTAACATGTTATTGTTTATTTTATCTTTTTTTATTTCTGTGCCACTTTCTTTTTCATCTCTCTTTTTCTGCTTCATTTATGCATTCGTTTCTCATCTTATGAGTTGCAAAGTGGTTTTCCCCGGAAACATGACCATTCCGCAGTGTGTAAGTATGATAGATACTTGTTGTCCATCGTTTCATCTTTCGAAAAAGAAAATCAAATATCGTACTTGGCATCATACTTTATATCAACTTGTTGTAACAAGTACGAGATACTTTTGCTTGCTTTGCTTCTCGTGTCATCCGTCAAACAATAGGGGGGGGTTGGTCACCTTAATTTTGAGTCTAATCTTTAATCTACGATGGCCACCTACACATCCTTCACCCCTTGAGGTTGTCAGTGTGCTTGAATTCTTCCGACAGGATCACTGATTCTAATTCGGTCATCCAGTGAAGGAGGAGTAACGAGAGAAATTGTCGGAGTGGCTCCTGAGTTCTTCTTGCTAGCTTGTCGATGATTTCCGTCATCGGAGACCATGGCTTTAGATATCCAACCAAAAGTATTTTTTTCTTTCTTATTTGAAGTCTTACATCCTGTGCCTGCTCAGAGTCCAAATCCGAACGAGTCAGGTAGGATGGAAGAAGATTACTTGTTCGAACATAACCCACTCGTATTGTCAGCAAACTTAGCCACTTATTTTTTATCCTTCATCTTACATACAGTTAGTTAAAGACTGCTTTCTCATCCCAATATTTGTGTGGGGTTGGCCATTATTTGTATCCAACGCTGGATTCTGAGTTTCTGATTGCGGTAGGCTTCCTTAGACAAAATCAAGATCATCAGTAGCTTTTCTCAGTTGGCTTCAGATCCCCCCTCCCAATGTTTTGGCATGCCAGCACAAGTGGATGATGGTCCATGTTCCTTCTTAGGTTCCATCTCACACCTACAATGTTCATCTTGTACCCTTGCGATCGTACGTGTAGCCAAGGTAATAAAGATATGTGAACAGTGAAAGAACCCCCACACACAGTGTTGTACCCTTAAAGCCACCAATGGAGGTGACCTGTGGTGTGGTGCTTGTACGCGCCTTGAGAGTTCCAACCAGCTGTGGTGGCTCAACCTTGTTCAGGATCACTGCAGTCCCAGACATATATCTTTCATCTTGCCTTTTGTAGTGGTACGATCCTACCTTGCACGCCACTCGGTGCAGCTTTTGTCTTGCATGGAAAGGATTCCTGCCCATATCTGTAGCATGGAGGTGACGAAAGGGGTCCACTGAGCTCGATTCAAGGATTGGTGCTCTGTTGGAACGTGTGCAGAAAGACTCACCCTTGTGATAGATATGTGACGCTTCAGTGGAAAGAAAAGTTGGAACGCATCACATGAGTACTCTATGATGGATTCTGTCAGCAATCCCCCCCTTATCCACCCTCGCCAGATAGAGAGAGAGAGAGAGAGAGAGAGAGAGAGAGAGAGAGAGAGAGATATATATATATATATATATATATATATATATAGTAGTCAGTGGTTGATATTTAGCTAGAGTTAAATTGTTGGACTTTTGTGGTGCCTATCTATGGTCAATATGAAATCGTATACGGGGTTAGATGTAGACTATTATGTTCTGTAAAAGATCCTAAATACATTATTAGATCGAGAGAGTCCTTTTACATTAATGTATGTCGCACCAGATCCTAAATACTGGTGCGACATACATTATGTGCATGCATATAGGTAAATTTGTATGTTTCTCTCATGAACTCATTCATATTTCCCCTTTTCACTCAGAAAATACAAGTAATTGCAGAAATGAAAACTTGAGGTCTTCAGTAGCTGCAAACATACCGTTGTAATAAATATTAGAAATAATAATTAAAACCAATTTCTAAGTTATTTGGTGATCTGATTATGCAAACATTTCCCTGAACTTCTCCTTTGGCACGCAAAAGGTGGCCTTATTTGTGTCTTTTTCCTTGGAGAATTAAGTATACTACAAGTTATCATAATTCATGAATGATATGTGGATCCAACCATGCTTAGATCAATGGATCTTTGGACGAGTATGGACTGCAGTGACAAATTACATCTTGTAAAAGTTGTCATAATTACATCTGTCTGTTGGTTTCATTCAACATTTCTTGCAATGTCCTGTAGAATTATTTGGTCGATTCTGTGAGCATTAAATGCACGCATTGATTGATGCTACTGAAACATAAGTGCGATGTTGCTTCCTAATTTAATTTGTTGCTTAACAAGTCCTCATTCCATTTTTTATCTTCCAGCATAAAATCAACGATCGAGAGGTACAAGAAGGCATGCGCTGACAGTTCGAGTTCGGGTGCCATTGTGGACGTCAATTCTCAGGTAAGAATATTATTCCATTCAGATCTTCTTCGTTCATTGTGTTGTACTCAAAAAGCTTAATTTCCCCAACTATAGTAGCACTGTGAGCATCATAATCTTTAGCTATTCTCTATTACTTATTAGTGATTTGTTTTAATTGTTAATACCGCATTTAGTAATAGCCCAAGAACATCGATAAAATAGTTTGAAGTCACAAATCTAGATGAATCTTCTGATCAAGATTTCTGATATTATTGATGCTAAACTTGCTAGAGAATAGTTTGAAACTGCATCCAAAACAACCCACATCCACTCTTCTGTTTGAAACTGCACCAAACGGATGAATAGTTTCCAAAACAATGAGTAACTTTATCATTGTTACTCATTGATTAAAAGAGATCAACTTGAAATTGTTCTCAGAAACAATAAATTTGTTCTTTCATCAAAACACTTTTGTAAATATGTCGATGAGGTGATCTTCAATGCTACAGTAGTTCATATGAATTTTTTCATTGTTCACTAATTTACAAATGATGTGATGTCAAACTTTGATGTGAAGTTTGGTACATTCACTAAAAACAAAATTCTTCATCATTGTAATAGTAGACTTGTTGTTGTTATAGCAAATTTTAGTTGATTCATCTTGCTTTTTTTTTAGGATATATTAAAATTCTTCAAAGTTAAATTATTTGATATGTCGTGCTTTCGTAGTCACAACATGCTCTGCCTCATATCTTGAGAGGGTAACATATTCATTTTTCTTTTTAGTTCATCAAATTGCTACGACATACTCTACCTTGGAAGTTGAGAGAACAACAAATTCTTATTTTTTAAGTTGTTCATAAAATCATCCCTGAGCCAAGGTTAAGTATAAATCTTAAAGTACCTTTTCTAATCATCTGTACGACCAATCTAATCACTATCATAATATAACTTAAGATCTTTTATCTACTCATAACGGATATCATGAACTCTTTTACCTACTCTAAAGTGATACCTTCTAGGGCTATGCATGAACTTGAATAACAAACTAACTACAAGCATAATATTCGATCTTGAATGTGTGAGATAAATTAATTCTCCAATTACATTTCTATACTACTTCTCATATATTTTTTGAACTCTATCATCTAACACCAGCTTATTGTTTATATTAATTGGAGTCCTTACTAACTTATAAGCTGTCATATGAAACTTTTTAAATAAATCTTTAACATATTATTTTTGGCACTAAAAGATTTTATTCATATCTTGAATAATTTTCATTCCTATAAAATAATATAAAAACCCCAAATTCAACCATATTTTTCTTATATTCAATAAGCATATCCAATGAATTTTCAATATAAAGCATATCATTCACATATAAATAGACGATAAAAATTTTTATACCTTGGGCATTTATACATAAGGTTGGCTCACTTAAATTTTAAAAAAAATCATATTGAAGGAAGTAATTATCAATTCTTTTGTATTATGCCCACGTTGCTTATTTCAAATAGTATAATAGTCTCTCAAACTTGTATACTTTATCCTCCTGTTTTTTATTTTAAATCCTTCAGGTTGCTTGGCATAAACTTCCTTTTGCGATTTTTCATTCAAGAAGGTAGATTTAACATCAAATTGATAAATATATCATTTTTTTTAGCTGCAAATGCTAACATTGAATAAACCATATCAATTTTTGTAATCAAAGAAAAGGGTTTTAAAAAATCAATACTTGAAATTTGAGCATACCCTTTGACAGCTAAATGGGCTCTATGCTTTGGTAGCAAGCCTATCGGTATTAAATTTGACTTATGATAAACCCACTTGAGTCCAATTATTTATTTTCTTAGGGGTAAATTTACTTACTTTCAAGTCTTATTTTTTCAATAGCTAGCGGTTCCTCATTCAATGCTTGCACCCATTCTTTTTTGTAACTTCGAAATAAGTTCTAAAGCAAAACACGTAAGATCACTAGGCTGATATATTTATGAAAGATTGTAAGACTTTCTCTAGGCGTTTCATTATCATTAGAGTCACTTGAATCAAAATTACTCAAAATCCGAGAAGATTCAAGGTTTTAATAATAGGCAATGTATCATGTGCCTTTCAGATTTCTTCTCCTACAACCATCGAAATTTTAACTGCATTAGAATTCTAAACTTCTTCACTAAAAATAACATTATGACTTGTGATCAATTTTTTAGTTAAAGGATTGTAAAGTCTAAAACCTTTTGTTTTATTACTATACCTCACAAATATGCATTTAATGCTTTTATTATCAAGTTTACTTCTTTTTTTGATAGGAATATGAGAGTGAGCAATATGATTAAATACCCTTTAAGTAGCTTAATCAAACTTTTGATCAAACCATGCTTTATAATGTGTTTTACCTTGAAGGTGAAAAAATGATTTAGTAAATACACTACTATTGCACTCACAACTTTTGCCCAAAACTATTTTGGTATTGTTTTTCTTTAAGCATATACCTCGTTGTCTCAACAACAACTTAGTTTCTACTACTCTAATTTGTTGGGGGTGTAGCTTGTAGTCCATTCTTTATGAATTCTTATATTCTTGTAAAATCTAAAAAGATCTTTAGAAGTGAATTCACCTCCTTAATCAATATGTAGAGTTTTAATAAAATAATTACTTTATTTTTTTATGTAAGCTTCGAAATTTTTATGAATAGAATAGGCTTTAGTTTTTTCTTTCAAAAAAAAATACCTATATCATTCTTGTGCAATCATCTATAAATAATAAAAAATATTTACTTTCATCACATGGGATAATCTGTATAGGCTAACAAATATTTACATGCATAAGCTCCAACCGTTCCTTAGCTCTCTAGGAATGATGTTTCTGAGATCAACTTTTGTATTATTTTCCAAAACCATAAGATTTACAAATACTATACTTATTCTAAATTTTTGGTAAATCAACTACCATAGCTTTTTTATTAAACAATTCTAGTCTATCATATTTCAGTTGGTCATATCTTCTATGTTATAGTACTGATTCATCAATAATAATAGAAGTGAGTGCAAGTATAAAAAAATAAAAAAAATAACATAAGCATCTTTTTTTTTATCATCCTCATAATTGCTATCAATTTTTAAATTTTTATCATAAATTAAATATTTTTATCATAAAAAATAGTATAATAATCTTTTCTCATCAATTGCCCTATACTAATGAGATTTTATTTTGATCTAAAAATAAATATCATATCATCAATAAATTTTTTACTAGATTTGATGTTTACAACAATGGTTCCTTTTCTGTTCCACTTGAATTTCACTACTATTTTCCATCTACACTATATACTTGATCAAACTATGAAATAAACTTTGATCACTTATGGCTATTACATCCATTATTTAAAAACCAAACAAAACTAGAACATTCTTTATTGAATGTTATGAAAAAAATATTTTTATCTTTTTTCTCATTGTTATTTTTTCATAATAATTTACTTAATTTTTGTTCTAATAATCTTTTTCAAAAAGATCATATTTTTGCAATAAGAGAAGAAAAGAACATTTAGACTTTTATTTTCATATCGATAATCTTTTTCAATATGTCTAATCATTTTTGCAACAAAGATATTGACGGTTTTCTTTATTACCTTCGTTGAAATTCCTTTAACTCTCATTTGATCGACCTTATCCTCTATCTCGAGAATTAAATCATCAACAACCTATATCATTCTATCCTTTGTCTCGAGATTTGATTTTTGGATTATTTTTTTTATTTTTCTTATAATCAATCTTCTTAATAGATAATGCATTTATATCTTTAACTTCTTTTATAGTAGTAGAAATCATATCAAATTTTAGAGATAAGTTTCATAAAACTTTTTTACTATTATTTAATCTTTTAGGTATTCACTATAAGATCATATCTTTTAAGATTTTCTAAGTTTTTGTTGATATTGATACTGACGTGATTCAAAAAAATATGGACTCATTTATTACTTGTTGTAGCATGTAGAGGGGCTCTTGCATCTTTTTGTATGTTTTTATTCATTTGATTTTTTTTATCTTTGGTGACGTTGGCATCCTATAGATCATGCTCAAAGACTATTTTATCAAATTTTATAATCCTTATGAAATATTTTTTTTATGTTAATTATCTAAAATTAATAATTTTCATATTTGAAGATGGAAAGAAATGGATTGGAAACACTTGCTCTAATGTCTATCATATTTTTATTTTCACTTTCTGGATTTATTGATTTTCGAGCTATAAAACTATATTCGTTGGCTTTTTATATAATCTTGATTTTCGAGCTATCTACACACAGTTGGCTTTTTATATAACCTCAAAAAGAAGATAAATAAAAGCTTAGGAGTATTTCGAATCTATAGTGTCTTGGATGAGTTAAAAACATATATTTATAGTAGTAAAAAAGAAATTAATTATAATATTTTTAAATAAATGATAAATCACCTATATAAAACTAATAAGACAGCCCACTTATCCACATCCACTCATCCGTTTGAAACTGCTCCAAACGGATGAACAGTTCCAAAACGGATGAGTGGTTTTGGATTAACTTCATCGGTGTGCCCCCCGCCCCCCCCCCC
>LVTN01000795.1:114718-141471 GCA_001649415.1 Musa itinerans
ATTTATATATTTACCGTTACAACAAACCTTTTCTTTCGATGGAGGACCTATGGATCGGACTATATGTCAGTCGTTGTCGTCGATTGAGGGAGTTTCAACCCAAATGAATACGATTGTGAGGGGCTACCTATATTCGATCTTAACGTTGATTTTGGAACCTATTCAAAGGGAATCTATTCAAAGGGATACAACTTGTATCCGCTTACTCTCATATTTAGTTTAGGATTCATCCGAAAATTTAAAATTATATATATATATTTTTTAAAAACAAAGTACTATCATATCATAATCAATAGTATTTGATAGGTAATGATTGATTTAGATGGATGGCTACGAGGATAATTGTGACTTAACCAAAGACAACAATCTTTTGTTATTTATAATATTTTAAAAATATTTATTATATATATATATTTCTATTTTTTATAATTTTTTAATTATCAATCATATTTTTATTCTCATACATTTACATCGTTATCCGTCATGTCACTATCATTCGGTGAAGGAGGGAAGGATATTTATGTCATGGATATTTTCATCCGTTTGTTTGTAAGAAAATATTTTAAAAAAATTAAAAATTTTAAAATAAAAATTATAAATAAAAAATAAAAACACCAAAAAGAGAGTATAAAATCTTCACAAATATTTTCTTCTCTTATCAAATATATTGGGATAATCAGCATTCTTTAATCGCTCTTTTTTATCCATCCACGTAGGTCGGAAGGAATTTTTGAATGCATTAATCTTTTATCATGAGAAAACGAATATATTCAAACCAAATAACTTTTTTAATACATCTCTCGGTTCCGCTTCCGCTTCCGCCAAGATGACGAAAATAAGACTATGGATAATGGCGTTGGAAGCTTTCTTTTTCTTGCGTTAAACTTCATTGCAACGCGTGTGCTCGAACGTGGCGTGAAACAAGCGCCGAGCATGGACACGCGTCAAACGTGTGGTGAATCGGTGCCTACATATATCCCCGCGCCAACTTCGTCTTTCTCCACACACGCCCCCTTTTCATCGGGTTGATTCGGCAGCGGGAAGACGACTTCGTGGAAACCATATTGACGAGAGCGCCATGGCGTCCCACCAGGATGAAGCTCGCTACAAGGCCGGCGAAGCCAAAGGCCAAGCTCAGGTGAACTATATATAAATATATAAATATATAAATATATGAAGCTTTCGTTTTGGTGAACGAGTGGTTGATGCGTTTGCAGGAGAAGACGGGTCAGATGATGGGGAAGGGCCAGGAAACAGCCGAGGCCGCCAAGGAGAAGGCCTACGAGGCCAAGGACAAGGGATCTGAGACAGCGCAATCGGCGAAGGAGCGAGCCCAGGAGGGGACGGAGAAGACCGGAGGCTACATGCAGGATACGGCGGAGGCGGCCAAGGAAAAGGCTTCCCGGGCAGCTCAGTCCGCCGGCGACACCGCCCAAGCCGGGAAGGAGAAAACCGGAAGCGTGTTGCAGAAAGTGAAGTCCTCGTCCTCATGTTGTTCGAACCAGTGGCCTCCTGTTTCTCTCCTACGGTTTCTGAATCAGGTTCTTTTTGGCACAGGCTGGGGAACAGGTGAAGAGCGTGGCGGCTGGGGCTGCTCATGCTGTGAAGAGCTCGCTGGGCATGACTGGTGGTGGCAACGAGGAGGCGGCGGCTGCTCCTCCCCCCGGCGGCAGGGATTAGATCAGATCTGCATTTGATTTCCCATTTCGGCTGTTGCTACTGCTATCGTCGTCTTCGTTGGGTTTGGGTTTGGTTTTGTACTGTTTTCGGCTGGGTGCGCGGTGGTTGTGCGGGCTCGCTTTGTTGTAGCTTTACTTCCGCCTCGTTGGACTCGCTGCTGATGGAATAATAATGGATGTCTTCTAATAATGGTCGATGTCTTCTGATGAGACTTATTCGAGTCGCACACGGTAGCGTGCATGCATGATTAAGACCGTGAGATATATAGTAGGGAAAGGCATCAATCGTCCTCCTTTTTATTGGTCAACCATTGCAAGCAGGTGGAAGAATTGTTGAAATGCTTTAGGACTGATATTAATCGATCTTAGAATTTGCATGATGATAGATTAAGCTTTGTTGTAAGAGATTAGACTGTGAAGAGTTGGTAGCTAAGGAAGGAGCACTTCAACTTCCAAGTTCCAGCAATAGAGAGAGACTTCACAAAAGACTTTTGTATTATTAAAAAAAAAAACTAATGCACAAAAAAATTCTACCTTGAAAAGATATTAAACCTAATTCTCTAACATTTATGCCCTCCAAAATTTGAAAGAATTTGTGTGTGTTCGTCGCGGGGAGTTTGTATGAGTTTAAACTTAATTTTTTTATGATTGGAAGGTGTTCCACCGGCTGTAATTTCAGATCCATATGTTCATTATTTTACGGGAAAAAAATATACACGAATACATTAACACCTATCTTAAATAGAATATAATTTTTTAATTATCTATAATCCAAACCTAGGATCCATAACATAGAGTTTGAGAAGATCACATGCACTTAATTCTTATTTATACATATTATAAAACTTATACAGTTTATAATCATTTAACATATCACTTGATAACTCCATAAAACTCATTTAACATATCACTTGATAACTCCATAAAACTCAAAGCCAATTATTAACAACACAGACCAACTCATACTTCTGGATAACATTACAGGTGTTGATTACAATAATGTTTTGTTAAATCATAAAAAATATCATAAACTTCTAGCATTCCATTGCCTAGCCTAAAACTAACATAAGTGTGAACTACAAAGTTTAGTAAATGTCTATCATATCTATGAAATAGAGATGATAAATTATGTGGCATAAACATCAAAGTGCAAAGCATGAATTCAAGAGTTAATATGTTTCATTTCATTATATTCATACTTGACAAGAGAGCATATAATAAAAAATAACATATGAATATATCAAGTACAATTGTAAGAAATGAGCTCAATTCGATATTTTATTCAATTAATTGATATCAAAGGAGCATATAGCAATATACAAGCAAATTAGGATCATAATGTAAGGTATGCATTCAAGATTTATGTTTGAAATTTCATTCGATTTATTGATAACAAGGGGTAAAGAGTATCTTATAAGTCGAGATTCAAACACATGAGCTCAAGTGTTATATTTGATATTTCATTCAATTTATTGATAACAAAAGAGTAATAAGCAACATATTAGTAAATCAGCATCAAAATGAAAGGCAATGAGTTCAAGAGAACAATCATATTTGATATTTTATTTAATTTATTTATATTAAATAACATATAGCAACACATAAGTATGTCATTTGAAATCATATCAAAGGAACATAGATAGTGGAGTAGAATCATAACATAGTACAGTACACTCATTTTTTGGTATCTACTAGTTTAGAACTCTTCATGGCTCCATAACATAACACATTCCCTTTTTTCATTTCTAGCAAAAGGTCTATAATATCCCATAAATACTAGAATACAAAAAGATGCTCTTATTAATAAAGTAGAATTGTACTGGAAGCACATATGAAATGATAAAAATATATATATGCATACATATTTCATTCAATTATAGCCAAAATCAATGACTAAGAGATAAAAGAGTTTAATCAATAATATGATTCTCATTGAGAAAGGATTTTTAGTTGAAATTAAGTTTCAAAAGGTAGAAGCAAGAATTACTAAATTTTTAAAACCAATCTATTCTGGCATTATTTGTAAAGTAAGATGCATAAGATGTTCGGATAGACAATTTGTGCTCTAATTTATTCCAATAAGATATTATTGGAAAGATATACGAGTCTATTTTAAAAAAAAATTATGCAATTAAAGTTACCTTAAAAAAGGGACAAGTAACTTAATATAGATAAGTCAAAATATATCTATAAATAACTTATTTATAGATATATTTATAAATAACTTATTTATAAATAAGAAAAAAAATCAGAAATAGGTTATTTATAAATAATTTATTTATTTATAAATAAATAAGAAAGAATCAGAAATAAGTTATTTATAAATAACTTATTTATAAATAAGAAAGAATCAGAAACAAGTTATTTATAAATAATTTATTTATAAAGAATCAGAAATAAGTTATTTATAAAGAATCAGAAATAATTTATAAAAAAATTGCCTTAAAAAAGGGACAAGTAACTTATTTATAAATAAGAAAGAATCAGAAATAAGCAACATTATAGGATAAGATAGAATACTTGCCTTAAATAGCTGATCCCAAAAATATTGAATTAGTCCAAGTTCCTCAACCAAAGCAAGACGACTTCAAATTTTCTTCTCCTCCTCCTCTTACTACTATTCTTCTCTTCACTAAGTAGAGGGCAGCAAGTTTTTAACTTGATAATTGTTTTCACTTTTTAGTCTCTAATTACAAGTGTATATATAGATAACACAAAAGGCTATAATCTAACAAACATGCAACAAAAAGGCATAGGTATACTCTTTTATTTAGCCAACGACATATTTACTCCACTTCCTCTTTTTCCTTTTTTTTCATATTTTTTTCCTTTAATAACTTAACATGGAAACTTTCACAAATCATATCCAAATTTTAAGATTTATGATTAGGTCCCTAGCATTAATCCTCCAATATAAAATTACTTAATAAAAAAATTATTTAATAAATTCTCATATTAAAATAATTAAAATTTTATTATATCTTAAATAATTTAAAAATAAATGATATTACAACGACTCCCTCCCTCCCCTCTTCCTCCTCTTCTCTGATTTATCTAGATTAATTATTACACCCGAGTTACATTTATATATTAAAAATATATAAATATTTATATAAAAATATAATAAATTTATAATAAAACTAAAAAAAAATATGTTATCCTAAAAAAATTAATTTTTATATAAAATTATCTTAAATTACTCAAAAAATTGTTACACTTGAGTTATACTCATTCATAAAATATATATTAATATTAATTTTTATATAAAATTATCTTTAGTATATTAAATATGTTATAACAATGTACTAGTAGTTTTAAAGAAGTTTGGATTGATTTGTTGAAAGTTAACTTAAAGTGATACTCGATTATATATTAAACTAAAAATATCCTATTTGAAAATTTAATCACCTTAAAATCATAAGAAATTAGAAAAAAAATGATGTTATACTCTAAAAATCATGTGCCAATAGTTCTGGAGAAGTTTGGATAGTTTGATGAAAATTAACTTGAATTATACTCAAGTTACACTCGATTATAAATTCAATACAAAAATATCTTATTTTAAAAATTAATCAACCTAAATTTATATATAAATAAAAATTAATAATAAATATATATAGTCTCATCTAGTAGTTTAGGATAAGTTTTGATAGGTTTGGTGAAAATTCAAAGAGTTAAACTTTGAGTTATATTCGATCATAAATTCAATCCAAAAATATCCTATTTCAAAAATTAATCATCCTAAATTAGTATCTCACCTAACAATTCAAGAAAAGTTTGGATAGGTTCGATAAAAATTGAAAGAGTTAATAAATTAAATATAAAAATATCCTATTTTAGAAATTAGTTACCCTAAATTCATATAAAGATTTAAAAAGTGATAGTAACATATTAACATCTCACCTGAGTAGTTTAAGGAAAGTTTGAATAAGTTTATTAAAAATTTAAAGGGTTACATTCGATTATATATTCAACCTAAAAAATATCTTATTTGAAAAATTAATGACTCTAAATTTATACAAAAATAAAAAATTTGATGAAGTTCTAAAGATGATGCTAAACATATTATCATCTCACTCTAATAGTTCTTAGATAAATTTCATAAAAATTTAACGGGTTATGTTCAATCTATCTTAGAATGATATACTATTAGTTTTAGAAAAAAATAAGTTGGTTTGAAGAAAATACCACTCGATTTGTTGCGATTGGACCTGACCCAATCCAAAGTGATTAGATCGAAATTGTTTAGATTAGACCGAATTAATTTGTGGATATGTGACTTGAAATAGTCCGATTCAAAGATATTATTAATTTTTTTAAAAAAAATATATTTTGGAAAAACTAAATATATGAATGTTAAATGATAAAAGCATAGTAGTAATTACTTTTTTCGATAAATTACACAAGAACATAATAAAAAGTTAATTTTTTCTACTTTTATAGTTTACTTTTTAACCTCAACTTACCTAAAAGATTCCGTCGAACATATTTTCAACATATATTTTAATAAATACTTTAATTTGATAATTTTACTCTAACGAATTATTTCCGCATTCATCCTCACATCCTCTCGTAGGAAACAGGTCACCTCGATATATTTATATTTCAAATCTGCAACATGCTTCGTGTAAAAAAGTGAACCTGGTCGATTCCAATCATTCACTGGATTGCCTCCATCTCCCATCATTTATCATATATAATTACTTCATTTGAGTGTTATATATATTCACATTTTAAATATTTTTTAAACTATACGTTGATTTTTTTTTTGAATTATACTCTAATTAAAAAATTAAAAATAATCTTCCTCTTTCATCGTACTATCACAGACAAAATTGTAAATGGGGTATTCGATATAATGCTTATGTATGTTCGTATCTTTTTTGTTTGTTTATGTTTTGCACAGCATATAGAGTGATGATCGAAAGCTTAACAACCCCATTTTTGTTGGGTTTGGTGGCCGTTTTAGACTTGTAAATAAAGGTCGTATAATGTGGACACTCATGGAAAATTTTGATCTATAGTGGACCATTTTAGACTCTTTGTTGTGCGACTGTTCAAAGCTTGTAAAGTCTGTTTATAATTTGCATTGGTTATAAAGTGTTTACTGAAATGATTGCTTGTGGATCCCGAGTGAGACGTTTTTTTTAATCTATTTTCTCTTTTGTAGGTTTTAAGGGCCCATAGGAGGTTTCGAGGAGGTTGACCTTTACAGACGAACATACAAAGGTGTCGTATGACTTAGTCAAAACCAACAAATGCATGACAACACATTACCTTCATCATCGCCCATCGTCCACGAGAGAAGGAGAGAGAGGAGGAGTGGAAAGAGAAGACATGACAAAAATGGAGAGAGAAAAAGATAGGCAATGAGGAAAAAGAGAAGGAGGGTAAAAGGAAAAAAGAGGAGGGAGAGAATAGAAAAGGAAGGAGAGGAGACAACACAAAGTCAAAGTAATGAGAGAGAAGAGAGAAAGATGGGCTAAAATAAAGTGGAAGAGAAATAATGGATGAGGAGAGACCATTTAGATAATTTTTAAATTAAAAATATATTTTAAAGATTATTATTTATAACTTAATTTTTAATTTTTAAAGATTTTAAATATTTTTTTTATAAATAAATATAAAATATTATTTTTTTTCTTTTTCCTTTATCCTCCTCTAAGGATTACACGAGGGTGCGAGAGTAGAGTCAAACAATTTTGAGTCAATCAATAAGGATAATGATTATAAAAAAACAATAATACTAATATTATTAAAAAAAAATAACAATTTATTATTATTTTAAAAGAGATCAATAATAAAAGATTATCAATACTATGAATAGTAAATTTTTATATTTTAGAAATATCTAAAATATTTTTTTCGGTTTTAAATTAACCTTGGATGCATATGGTAATAATTTTGATAAATAAAGCTCGGTAAAGCGCTTGGACTAATTATAGATAACTTATGTAATTAGTTATCTTTAATATTTCAATTATTATATTTTAAAAATTATATTAACATATTTATACTTAAAATAAAAAATATTTAGTTATAATTTTATCAATTAATTATGTGAAGAGAAATAAAATTAAATATTTTACTTAGAAATCTTAATATAATTTTTGATAGCAATAATTACAGGCTCTCCAATGGGCGCTGCTGTTTGGATCCCACCCGGTTTCCTGCGCGCCCGCTTCACCCTTTGGCTGCTGCTCCCTTCTCCGTGGGCAGGCAAAGCGGGAAACGTGTTAGTAGAAAATGAAATGGATTGCCGAAGCAGTCCCCCCCAAGCATTTTGCTGAAACCAAGAGGAGGGAGAGGCACCAACCCTAACCCTTAGCTCGATCGATCGGAGACCTCGCTCGCTCGGTGGGATGGCGTCGTTCGAGGAGGCGCCGCCCGGCGATGCCAAGGCCGGGCACAAGATCTTCCAGTCCAAATGTGCCCACTGCCACACCGTCGAGAAAGGAGCTGGCCACAAGCATGGTAGATCCCTGATTTGAAAACGTGTTCCTGTCCTTTTTTTGCCCTCGATTCTGTAAATTCCACCTTTTTCGCTTTCTTGGCCTTTTGATTTTGTTTGATCCGTATTGGATCAAGATATAATTCCAAATATATATTATTTTCTCTTTTGTTCTTTCTTTTTCTTTCTTCGTCTAGACCCTAAATTTGTCACTTTTAGTTGATTCTTTATATCTACTATTTCTCCTTTTTGGCCATCGATTCTGTTTGATCCATAATATTATCTCTTTTACTCTCTTTTTCTGTCGTCTCTAATATTTTTCGAGTCTTTATACGTTATACTCATTCTCAGCAGTTCCCATCAAAACTGGAATGTTCATTATCTGTTTTCTGGTTGTTCTTTAGGATTTTTTTTTTCTTTTGTGGTGAAATGTTCATGATGTCTTCCTGTTTTCATTCGTTAGGAAGGCAGCAAGGCCCAAACGTACGTACCTAATGTTCGCTAAGCAGTAATCAATCTATGGGAAACGATACTGAACTTGTGCAAGATCATTTTTTGTGAACAGTTGAGATAAGATTTTGGGAAATTTCTAGCTGTGTCAGAAACATTTTCAGTGTACGGACAGTTGTAAAGAAATATTGTGGATTGAAAGCCTTCTGTTTACTGACAGAGATAATTTCCACTTTATCCAATGATAACTTGTATTTTCTCAGCAGAGGTTTCTTGAAGCTGGGAGGGAGGAGGAAGAACTAGGAAGCATGGTTGACATGTGGGTATGGATCGACATAGGTCCTAGTTCAGTAATGTTGTTCTGAATAAGAGTGGATAAGGTGATGCTTCTGTAGGCCCTTTTAGCGCCACAGTTTATCCTGCCTACCTTCTAGGGGTGGATTTCAACCTTTAACGAGTTATTCCAACATATGTTTTTAATGGAAACCTTTTGTTTGTGGCTTATTTTGATTCAGAGGCAAGCACATTTATGGAAATTAATTAGTTCAAACTACTTATTCTTGAAGTATAAAGAGTTTACAACATAGAACAATGGACTGATCAAAAGCTACTGATGATATGTGCACATGTAGTTTTTCATGAAAATAATGATTTTGTAAAAGGCGTGGTTAGTTTTTTAATTGCTTCTTGTCTGCCATATTTTACTTCCGAACTATCATCATCCTTGTTTCTTTGTTTCTTGTAAATTTTGCTTTTTTTTCAGTAAAGTTTTTCCCCAATGGTTGTTACTGTTTCAAGTAGCAGACTTGATGTGTTTTCCCCCAACTTTCTCGTCATTAATAGGTCCTAATCTGCATGGCCTTTTTGGGAAGCAATATGGTACAACTCCTGGTTATTCCTTTTCCACCGCAAGCAAGAACGTAGATGTGATATGGGAAGAAAATTCTTTGTACGATTACCTGCTGAATCCAAAGGAGGTAATGACTGGTGACCTGCTGATGGTGAAAATATATGCACGATACATTGAACTAATCACTTGTGTGTATACATTACAATTATAATGTGTAACCAACCATGGATGAATTTTCCCACTAACAGCAATGTTTGTGTTCAGATGTTCTCATCTTTTTTGTTTTAGTAACTAAGTACTGCTTCTTTGCTCTTGTTTTAGAAAATTACCTGATTTAGGCACATTTTTATCTGCAGTAATTACACTGTAGTACTATCTGGAGTAGTTTGAGTGAAAAAGTTGAGTGGCTTCAAACTTAAAGGGCTTTGCAAGCTTGATCTATTGCTGTTTCATCTAATGGATGGCCATAGCTTTAATGTTTTAGTTTCCCCTGTCTCTTGTTCATTGGTTGGAATGAGTAGTACCATTTAATCTTGTCAGGAGAACAGTTGAGACATAGATATTGAAATCTAGACTATGTTGAGGCCAGCAATTATCCAACTTGGACATTGCTTAGTGGGCATAAAGTTGTGGCTTCAAGGACTTGTCTCAGAACATGAAATGTGGTTTGGTTATTTTTGCTGAAAAGCTTCTCATGCATGTGAACTGTGAAATAAGTGTTTGATTTCACATTAAGCCTAAAAGTTACATTTTATATTCCTTGTCCATGGAACGCATTTATTTCTTCAGCAGTTTTGGTGGTTAATTAATGGGCCACTTTCCTCTCACACACTTCTCCGTTAAATTGTTGCATAATTTCCTGGACATAAGTGACATGTATTTTTCTTTTATGTTTAATATCTTCCATTTGTGTTGCTGTACCATGCCATTAGTTCTTTTCACTTAGCACACCATATTATGTCCAGTCTAGGGTTACCATTGTTGCATTTTTGGGTCCATTATCTTTCTTTTATTTTCTCGGGTGTTGGAAGTAGGAAGTAGGTGGGTCAGAGCTGAGAGGCAACACTGCCTGTAAATCTACTTGATTTCTCAAATTTCCTCCTTTGTGAGGATGTTGCAGTACCTGCTATCTAGCAGCATGGGTTAGTTCTGCATTATTGAGTCCCACTTAATTATGAACGTATGAAAAATGAGATAACGGGGTGGAAAGATATCGATATGCTCTATGAAATCTGGATGGCAACTCTTCACCATCCTTGTATTTGCAGGTGCACCCGGTCTGCTACTAACATCTATTATTTCTTCTTTCCTGCAGTACATTCCTCTGAAGAAGAAGTTCCCCGGCATGAAGAACCCTCAGGAGCGTGCAGACCTGATTGCCTACCTCAAGGAAGCCACAACTTCCTAAATCATCCATCAACCTATCTTCCCAAGTAAAGATGTCAACTTGTGGCAATTTTTATTTGAAATATGTAAATAAAAATTTTGATGCGCTTAGTATACAATTCAATGATGATAAAAGATCCATCTTCGCACACGAGTTTGTGCACTATTGGTAGCCTCATGATGCCAATGTTATCGACTCATATAGGTCATCATAATACTTGTATGCTATGCAATAGTAACTTCTTTTAACACCATGCATTACTTGTATGATGATATTTGGAGGATATAATGCTTGGTGTTGTTATGAAACATTGATGTCATTGTTGGAGTCTAAAGAATTCATCACCCAAAATTAATTAGACTGGTATCCTGTTCAGTTCTACTGCAACAAAACAAAAAGGCCATGCTGCCAAAGTGTGAATGTGAGAAATCAGCACTTTGTTTATGAATGACATGTTGAAATTGCATGTGTAAACAAAGTTTGAATCTTCTCAAGTGAACTCCTGCAATGTACTTTACAGTTACACACTGCCTTAATTTCTTACTTTAATGAAGGACATTATTTTTTTTTTATAGATTTTAATAGTAACAAAAGATCCATTAGGATTGATTGTCATGCTGAGTAACAAAAACCTACCCCAGGAACAAAGATTATGGTTCAGATCGATGACAATTTTGACCCTTTTGGTCACCTAAATTTGTATCATGAAATGCTTATCTTACACTTCTTTTCTATCACCACAAAATTTATGAATTAGGCATTCAGAATTGACTCCTAACCAAAATTCTGGTAGTCTCATCAGAAAAAACATGAATGATGATCACAATGGCGTAATTACTACCTCTATGATTGATGGTTTTGTCTCTCATTTGTTGGTTGGCATAGTTAGAGAGACAAAACTATGTGAAAATTCAGATGAGAACAATTTAATCCTTCAAATATAGATGAGAACATCCTCAGGTTTTGTCTCTAACTGGCAGCTTGGAACCATAAGATCCACGTGTTTTTGGCCACTGCCCATGTGAGACCTGCGAACGTCGGTACAGCAGTCAACAAACATGTCTAATTTTTACTCTTGTTCAAGCACAGATAACATCTTTCGCTCTCTACAAGTGGAGACTTCTTGTTAGTCTTCTTTCTTTCCTTATTGATCCGACAGGCACAAAAACATCCAAAAGATCCCTTCTTATTGATCCAAAAGGCACAAAACGTCCAAAAGATCCCTTCTTTGGTGGGCAACTCCCTCGTATTCCTGTGATTCCAGCATGGATTCACCCACAAAATCGTACCTTTTTGGTGTTCCAATTCTCAAAACCCTTTTTGGGTTCATCTTGCTCCTCTCCCTAGCCCCATCATCTGTCGAGACCCAGATCTCCCACCAGCCGACCGCCTACCAGATGCTGGAGCAATACGATTTCCCCAGAGGGATCCTCCCGCAGGGCGTGCGGCGCTACGTTTTGAATCAAGATGGGAGCTTCGAGGTGTATCTGAGCGGCGACTGCGAGTTCAAGGTCACCGGCGGCTACTTGTTGCACTACAAGAGAAAGATCACCGGCACGGTGGCCTCGGGGTCGCTGACCAACCTTAGAGGCGTCAGCGTCAAGGTCCTCTTTCTGTGGTTTGGGATCGATGAAGTGGTGAGGAGTGGCGACGAGATCGAGTTCTATGTCGGCCCGCTGTCGGCATCCTTGGGGCTGTCCAACTTCGAGGAGTGCCCCCGCTGCCGCTGCGGCTTTGATTGCTCTGCCGCCATGGTTTCGGATTCGTAAGATACTACTGGACTATCCCAGACATGGCATTCCATGGATTAACCTTGATATGTTTAACTTGTGCGCTATCATGCTAATCACAGATTTTGATATGGTCTTTAAGAATCCTTGAGTCTTTACCTTTAAGTAGCTGTAGGATGATTGCTCCATCTTTTTCCACTTTGAATGGACTGCATGTTCTACATTTTGATCCGTGTCTTGGTTAAAAACATTGCCTCTACTTGTGCTGAATCCTAGATGTCAAATTGTCTATGTTGGAGATTATGAATAATATATTGTGTCCTTTCCTAATAGCTTGAGCCTCTGTGATTTGTAGTAACCCAAGCAAAAGATTTATCTTAGTATCAGAGCATGACAATTTATTCTTTTAGGATTTATGATAACCCAATCCAATTCTTTATCAATATAGTTGGTAGTGTTTAGAGATTTTGTGCTTGATTGCAGTAGCTTCTTTTATTGTGGTAACTTAGTGAGTGATGATTAAGAGATTGTTTTTTCCTCCCTATCCAGCTCAAGGTAGACTGTAGATGTGCTTCAGTTTATTATTTTCACTGCATTGTTACTTATCAAGAACGATTAGAACTCCACTTGTGATGTGTTGCCTTTTGACGAATAGTTTGGCATCAATTTTTATGCTCTTTTTTTTTTGCCCCTCTGCAGGTTTTAAAGGCCTATATTATGTTTTATTGGATTTCTTGTTATCATTATTACAACTGTGTATCCAGAGGCAGCAAAAAGATCAATCGACAACTTTGACTAAAAGATGAAAACACAAGAGTCTATAGAATGAAGAAAAAGAAAACAGAAATTGTATGGCACAATGAGACACACAAGATAGATTAAGGCTTCTTATATATTCTGCTTCGTTATTGTGGAAAACCAACATTAACACATCTCAAGTTCTTCAACCTATAAAGAGATTGTTTCTTGGTAAAGATTTTGGCTTTTCTTTCTTCTCAAGAATTTGAACAAATGGGAGGAAACATCAATATCTGTCATATCCCAGCCACATCTTAAAATTTTGTCATGCTCTTTACATGTTTCCTAGATTTATCAATGCAAATGTCTTGACATGTTTAGTCTCTGTTGCTAAGAGGAACTGTTACCTCTCCTTTATGAGCTATTTTATCCATTTACCCCTAGACAGCTTAGCCACCGATTTCTCAACCAAAACAGTGGATTTTGGACTGTTGGTTCAATAAGACCCTATCGATCGATTCGATTTGAAATGGTTGGTTCACTATTGGTTTAACTTTATTAAATGACACCTGCAAAGTAATTGCTATAACGCACGATAAACTATTATTCTAGTACTGGTACTGATCTTGATGAAGACCCCATATTTTACTTTTTCTTCTGTCACTCACTATTCTTCTTTTCCATCTCCTCCTTTTGTTGTCTTTTCCTTTGTTCCATATGTGCTATTCTTTGTTTTCTCTCCCTTTCTTTTTTTTTTTTGTTTTTTTTTCTTCTTGAATCAAGGAGATAAGAAAACATCATGTAAGTATATTATTGTCTTTTACACTGTTCGATCATTTAATAGTTATTTAGACAGTATAAATAGATATAAGATTTTCATGAACAGTATGGTATTTAAATCCTCTTTCTTTTGTTTGATGTTTATTGGTAAATTTGGGAGCTTATTAAAGAATGTTGCATGCATGTATCAGGGGTTTTTATACTCTACCTTCATAGAAGCCAATATGCTCTAACTTATTTTACTATTATATTGGTTCATGAATTACTGATTTCTTATAAATCATCTGGTTGTGCACTTTTCATCAAATCCTCTTCCCTTGTTTGATGTTTATTAGTAAATCTGGGAACTTGTCAAAGAATATCACATGCAAGCCAAGCCAATGTGTTATAACCCATTTTACTATTATATTGATTTATGCATTGTAAAAAATATTATTTTCTTCTCTAATGATCTAATTATAGGGAGGAACCTATTTCCAATGAAAAGTATTTTTTGTTCTCGATGATATTGATAGACAAACATTAGGTAAGACATGGCGAAAGTCAATTATTAAATAGCCTCATGTTTTAGGATTTTTTTCATCCACATGAATGACCCATTTTATTATGATGAAGATAATAATATCTTTAAAAATAAATAAGCTAAAGAAAGAATGAACAATTTTATTTTGATATTTGAGCTTCTTAATTGGTCTATATCATATGATAAAAAAGTATGTTTAGAAAAAATATCCTAATATGCGATATATATTTTTTAGGGTTAGATCAAAAATAGTGTATCGCATGTCAAGATTAGTCAAAATGCTATGAACTTTTCATAAAAGGTTTGAATTGGACCTATATGGATATATGCCAGTCTTTTTTTAATTTAGATATTTTTTGATAATTTTTAGATTTAATTAGCATATGAACAGTGCAAGTTTAGATGAATATCTACAAAAGTTGAGAAAAAGATTTATAAATATCATTTTTTGATAATTTTTTAATTTATAGGCCAAAACTATTTTGGCCTAGTACTGGATCCTCTATTATGTACAAGTTTAATGAATATCTACAAAAGTTGAGAAAAAAATCATAAATAAAATTTTATATAAATATCTAAAATTGAGAAAGAGGAATAAAAAATTATATAAATATCTAAAATCGGTGCAAGATGAACAAAAATAATTTTGCAATTTTTGAAAATTTAAATGATATTTTTTTTTTATTTTTTATATTATAAATACTTTGATTTTATCTAATTTCTTCAAATTTTGTCAAAATTGATATTTTCATGTCATGTATTGCAACATTTAAGTTTCTAAATATTTGGATCTTAATGACACTAAGAGAGAGGGTGAATTAGTACAATATCATTTTTAATCTATTTTAAAACTTGATCGATAAATCAACGTAAAGAGAGATAAGTCAATTTATAATAGTTCAATCTTCCCGACCTATGTTCACTTCCGATTCCTCTTCTCTCACCTCCTACTACTTAAAATTATAACTAAACTCAAAAAGGAGGAAACTCAAACCATACTCAAAATGAGAGTTTACAATACTTCACTGGCTCAAAAATAGATGGTCTATCAACCAAGCTTGAGTGGAGTATTTATAGGTCTAAAATGCTTCAAGAATTAAGCTACATATCAACCAAGCATGAGTGGAGTATTTATAGGCCTAAAATTCTTCAAGAATTAAGCTACAAATTTAAATCATCGAAATTTTGAGGTATGAGAGGTACTACCACTAGCACTCGGTAGCACTACCACTGTAATTATGTTACAAATCTAGACTCCAGTGGTACTATCATTGAAAATTTTGAATTCTAGCTGGTACTACTGTCACCCTAGTTGGTACCACCGTTGAAAAGGTTGACAAAGCATAAATAGGGCTTATTGATTGACTCAAGCGATACTACCATCTGGGCTTGGTGGTATCACCACCTAGGCCTAGTTTAAGCCACCAGTTTAGCCTTCTAACAAGCCCAATTCGACTCAATTTCAAACCATTGATCTTTCTTAATAATTGAGTTTTTTTGCCTAATATCAACTTAAATTAATCCAAAATAACATTGATAAAGACTTTGATAAATCAACTATACATCTGGCATATTTATGAAGCTTTCAACATGTTGTACATTCTTTCGGCATGTCGTCCGATCTTTCGGCACATTATTTAAACTTTCAGCACATTGTCCCTTCGTTCGATGTATTACCTATTCCACTGATATTTTGACTTTCACATGACATTTAATCTTTCAACGTAATATTCAATCCTTCTGCCATGATGTCCGAACCTTTAGCAAGAAGTTCAATTTTCAACATGTCGACCAATTCTCTAGCTCCGACGTCCAATTTCCAACATGATAATTTTTTAACACAATGTTCGACTCTCTTACTCAATAGTTGGCCCTTTAGTGGTTAGAATCTATGATCAAAGTATTTTCTATATCACTTATCTCAAAATCATATTAATCCAATAAAACTTATCAATTGGTTTAATTTGTAAAATCTGACATTCAACCATCTTATCCTTTTTTATAATAACAATAAATTAATAATGGGTCTTAACAAGACATGTATATTTATCATTTTATAAAGTTGTGATAAACTTGAGCTCAAATAATTATGCATCCTTTTAAATGCTTATACTAAATTCAAGTTGAAAGAAATTTAATCTATTAATATTATGATTCAATCATTCAAGCCTAAAAATAAATATTCAATTAAGTTTTAAATTTTAAATTATAATCATAATTATTTCAAGATTCAAATTTTAGCCATTATTAACATGTAATTTCAATCAAAATATAACTGTAAGTTAACCATTTGCATAAATTAAATATAAGTTGTATAATAATAAAAAAAATCATAAGTAAGACATCATGATTCTCCCTATTTATGTATGAGTCACCACTTAAAAAGCATGAGTTACTTCTTCTCCTTTTGTCATTAGTAAAAGAGAAGAGAGTATATCAATGATTCAATTATGTAAAAATAAGAATTACTTTGATATCATAGTATATGAAAGATCTCAATATTATGTCATTAAAGATAAGCTCAAGTTATAGACACCGAAAAGTCAATTGATAATGGGATCTTAATAAGACTCTCTCTAATGAACTTGAATTCAAAATAATACTCTTCTCAATGATAGTCTTGAATTCAAGTTGAAACAAATTTGATTTTGTTGATATTATCATTGTAAGCTCAAATATTCAATCAAGTTTCAAATTTTAGAGAATAATTAACAAAAGTTAGGCATGAGTTACTACTAATAGAAAAGTTGTAAAAGCATTATAACTCTCCTTGTTCAACACATAAGCTAGGTATGAACCACTACTTTTCTCCCTTGGTCATAAAAAATTATGAGTTATCTTTTCTCTCCCTCCATCATTAACAAAATAAATGGAGTATATAAGCTATGAAAATAAAAGAGTCATACAAAATAGATCTCAAGTCATGAATATCAAAAGATTATGATTCATTTGGATAAGTCTCATCCTTACTAACAAAAAGAAAGAATCATAGGCAACAAATAGCAAAAGGTTTTTAACTATATGTTAAAAAGATTCAAAGTGTCTAATTCTTTTCTAATAAAACTGAATTGTTCCTCATTTAATAGTTTAAAAAAAATATATGCTAGTTGATATGTCTAAACCTAATGAGAACAAGCTAGAACTTTCATAAAAGAATTAAATTACTCCCAGATCGATAAAATTATATATTATTTTATTTTTATAAATTTAAATGATATTTTTTTATTTTTTAGATTGTGAATACTCTAAATTTTTTCAATTTCATCAAATTCTTCAAATTTTGTCAAAATTTTATACTTTCATGCAATATTTTGTCACATTAGAGCTTCTTAATGGGTTTGGAACTTAATCTAAAATTTTGATACAAAAACACCAAGTAGACCCACTTATGCTATTTTTGGGTAATTCAAAAAATAATATAACTAAGTCAAACGGATGAAAACATAAACTCTTTTATTTTTAGGAATATAATTGTATGATTGCCTAAAAAAACACCTTAAAAATCAGTTTTTCCTATAAGACTTATTTTTTCCTAAAAACCCCTATACTAATTCCCATAAAGAGCCTTATTTTTTTTAAAAAAGACTAAAATACCCTTAAATTGGGTCTAGCCTTGAGAAAATAATAAATTATTCAGGTCAAATCGAGGAAAATTTGACTTGACCCTAAACCGAAAAAATAATCCTATAGAACTCTACACGTGCTACTAGTCATGGGTGTCATGCAAGTCAATCAGATGAGTGATGACATGTGTGACATGATATATTGTCTTTATTATTATTATTATGGTAATTTCTCACTTTATATTGCTTATTGCATATATATATATATATTGTGATATCCATGGATTTGTGAAATAGGAATCGGATCGTGATGAGATCATAATAATTAGACTAATTTACCTTTAAACACATATCCTAGATAATCTCGATCATAGGTTATTCGAGAAGGACATCGAGATAACCGGACAGACTAGTGTGTTGTATACCCATTGATATGACAGACAGCTGATCTTATAGCTGCTCGTATGGGGATACTAAGGGTACGATGTAGGTGCTAGGAATGAGTTCACTGATTGATCCACTCACGGAATATTGGATGGTTAATGATGCCTTATTCTCAAACAATGATTTGGTAGTCCCAGTAGTGTATCTGGTCCTTAGACTTAAGACACCAAGGATATCTTGTATGAGTACTCCATTTTTTGATATCAAACTTATAGGTTTGGAAGTTTCAAATCTAGTATAACCAGTTATTGGGAGTAGAAGCCAACCTTATGAGGGCTATTGAGTATCGATAGAGGATCATTCGCTCTTGGTGTCATGAGAGGAATATCTTGTATGTTCTTACTTAGATAAATCCTTGGCCAAGGTCATTAAGATTGAGAGAGAAAGGGTTCTCCAGGAGAATTAGATTAGAGCAAGACTCGGGAAGAAACCGTATCGGCCTGACAGCATTATACCCGATATATGGTCTCTAGGATATTAGATGGTTAAGGGATTATAGGTACACGGTAATTGAGGATAGATAGGTCCAAAGGATTGGATTCTCCTATATTGTCTAGGGACTACGGCATAGTGACCTAGTACGTTTGTAGTCGATGAGTCGAGTGAATTATTATGGAGATAATAATTCACTGAGCCAGAAGGAGTTCTGATATGTATGACTCATAGCCAGCTCGATATTGGGCCTAGAGAGTCATACACACATATGGTTGGGGTGGGACGAGTAGAGGTTCGGATATGAGATATTCGTTGGAGCTTCTATCTTATTGGATATCCAATAAGCCCCTGAATTATTGGATCCCATGGATAAGATCCAATAAGAGCTAATAAGAGATTATTAGGTAAAGACCTACTAATCTAATAGGCTTGGGTAATTGGATGGAGATTTAGTACCCAATAGGGCAAGATCCATTAGGGTTAACTAGGGGGCTTCTATAAATAGGAGGGAACTAAAGGCCCATTGACTAGGGCTTCTTAGTCGTCACCTCCTATTCTCCTCTCTCTTTCTCCTCCTTAGATAGCAGGCGTGGAGATTTAAGGAGTGTCGTCGTAGCCCTATTGTGTGGATCACCGCTAGAGAGGATAATGCTTGACCTCCTTCATCCTCTCCAACATATCTATAGGGATTCAAAGATATACGATCACCCTAGGTAACACAACTATCTCATATGTGGTTTTTTGTGTTGTGGGTTTCACGCACCAATTTTCATATGACGATGAACACCTTTTAGGAAATTTAGGATTTTTATTTTTTTTCTTCTGCTACGCATGTGATGTCACTCCTATATTTCCCTACAGTGGTATTAGGGTCAGGTTGTTCATGCGAAATATTGGTTTTAAACTACGTGTATTGTGTTTTAGAAAAGTTTTTAACGTCAAAATCGTTGACACAAAAGTAAGAAAGGATAGCAACTGTATTGGGAAATCTTAGGGGCGACATCACATGCGCAGTGGAAGAAAAGAAAATAAAATCCCCAATTCCCAAAGATATGTTCGTCGTCGTGCGAAGATTGATGCACAAAATTCTCGAAATAGAAAATCACGTGTGAGATAGATTATGTTACCTAGGGAGATCGTATATCCTTGAATTTCTATAGATCTCTATGAGAGGGTGAAGGAGGTCAAGCACCCTCATATCTAGCGATGATTCACACAATAGGGCTTCGACGATGCTTCTCAAAACTCTAGGCCTGCTTTGAGGTAGAAAGAGGGAGGAGAATAAGAGAGGCAAGTAAAAGGCTTTAGCCTATGAACCACTGATTCCCTCCTATTTATAGAGGCCCCATGCCAACTTACCCCTAATAGATCCTGCCCTATTGGGTATTGGATCTCCATCCAACTATCCAAGCCTCTTAGATTAGTGGATCTTTATCTAATAATCTCTCATGGGTGCTTATTGGATCTCATCTATAGGATCCAATAATTTAGTGGCTTATTGGATATCCAATAAGATAGGGGCTTTGGCGGATATCTCATATCTGAACCTCTAATCATCGTAACACTTACCATATGTGTGTGACCCTCTAGGCCCAATATCGAGCTGGTTGTGAGTCATACCTATCAGAACTCCTTCTGGCTCAGTGAATTACTATCTCCATAATAATTCACTCGACTAATCGACTACGGACATACTAAGCCACTACGTCGCAATCCCCAGACGATACAGGAGAATCCAATCCTTTGGACCTATCTATCCTCATTTATCATGTACTTATAGTCCCTCATTCATCTAATATCTTGGAGACCATATACCGGGCATAGTGCTGTCAGGCCCATATGGTTTCTCCTCGAGTCTCGCTCTAATCGGAATCTCTCGAAAAACTCTTTCTCTCTCAATTCGAATGACCTTGGCCAAGGATTTGTTTGAGTAAGTACACACAAGAGTCTTTAGGTGTCGTATCCATGTTCGTATAGGCCCTATCGCTGAGGCATAGGGTGTCGTATCCATGTTCGCTCTTTCGATAGGAGTCTTTGGGGATATACTCTTAGAAAGGTTATGAGAGGAAGGTCATTCGGATTACTCTTTCATATTTATATAGACCCTATTGCTAAGGCATAGGGTGTCGTATCCATATTCACTCTTTCTTCAGGAGTCTTTGGGGATATACTCCTAGAAAGTGATATCCCATGTCTCTTTGGTATGAGACATCTCTTGGAATTTTTTATGCCAAACATTTTGACAATAGTGTCTATGTACTTGGATTGGGACAAGTCAAGCATCCTCTTGGATCTATCTCTATAGATTTAAATCCCTATGATATAAGATGCTTCCCCTAAGTCCTTCATGGAGAAGTGTCTAGATAACAAAGCCTTTAGAATAGCATTCCTACATCATTCTCAATAATTAGGATGTCATCCACATACAACACCAAAAATGTGATAGCACTCCCACTTACCTTCCTATACACACAAGGCTCATCTTCATTCTTAACGAAGTCATTAGATCTGATTGCCTCATCAAATCTTTTGTTCCAACTTCGGGAAGCTTGCTTTTGTCTATAAATAGATCTAAGCAACCTACACACCTTATCTGGGTAGTCATTGGACACGAATCCCTCGGGCTGTATCATATACACCTCCTCAAGGTTGCCATTGAGGAATGTAGTTTTCACGTCCATCTACCAGATCTCATAATTATAGTGTGCTGTAATAGCCAATAGAATTTGGATGGATTTTAGCATGGCTACAGGTGAGAAGGTTTCATCATAGTCAACATCTTGCTTTTGACAATATCCCTTAGCCACTAGCCTTGCTTTATAGGTCTCTACCTTTCCATATACTATGATCTTTTTCTTAAAGATCCACTTGCAATCGATATGTACAATACCCTTGGGCACATCAACCAGGTTCCAAACCTTGTTGGAGTACATGGAATCCATCTCAGAATTCATGACTTCTTGCCACTTCCTAGAGTCTATACTCATAATAGCCTCATCGTAGGTCTAAGGATCAATATCCTCAACATCCTCTCCTCCAATATATCCCACATATCTCTCAGGAGGATGGGATACTCTACCGGACCTACATAGAGTTGGAACTTGTGTGTTAGGCACTTGAACAGACTCGAGCTGTAGAATGGTGCTTGAGCTAGGTTCTCCAACCTCGCTCAACTCTATCATGCTCTCATTGTCTCTGCCAAGAATGTGTTCCTTCTCAAGGAACACCGCTCTCTTGGCTACAAAGACCTTTTGGTCCTTGAGATTATAGAAATAATCCCTATAAGTTTCCTTGGGATATCCCACGAACTTACACCGCTATGTCATTGATTCTAACTTATCAGGGTTGTGTCTTTTAACGTGGGCAGAGCAGCCCCAAATCTTAACAACCTTAAGATCGGGCTTCTTCCCTTTCGATATCTCATATGGTATAGATACTTCCGACTTAGTTGTAACTCTGTTCAAAAGGTAAGCTGCGGTCTCTAGGACATATCCTTAGAATGAGATGGGTAGGTAAGCAAAACTCATCATGGACTGTACCATGTCTAACAGCGTATGATTCCTCTTTTCAGATATGCCATTAAGTTGAGGTATATAAGGAGGTGTCCATTGGGATAGAATTACATGGTCCTTGAGGAATTAGGTAATCTCTGTACTTAAGTACTCACATCCTCGATCTGATCAAAGAGTCTTAATACTCTTTCCAATCTGGTTCTCCATTTCATTCTTATACTCTCTGAATTTCTCAAAGGCCTCGGACTTATACTTCATTAAGTACACATGTCCATACCTTGAGAAATCATTAGTAAATGTAATGAAGTAGAAGTAACCACCAATGACATGAGTTGACATGGGTCCACATACATCACTATGTATGAGTTCCAATAGCTCAGTGGCTCTTTTTTTAGTTCTACTAAATGGAGAGGTGGTCAGTTTTCCACGAAGGCAAGGCTCGCAAAGTGCATATGACTCATAGTTGAATGGATCTAGATATCCATCCTTTAGCAACTTTTGAATCATTCCTCATGGATGTGACCTAGCCTACAATGCTACACGTATGCACTGTTCACCTCATTTCGTGTCCTCTTGGACACACTTACATTTATGATATATGAAGAAGTGTCTAAGATAAATAAACCATTATGCAATATTCCTCTCACCAATCTCCTCGGCTTTGCTAGAATCTACAACAAATTGCAGATATGATAAGCAATAATGGTATCCAATACCAATGCACTATCATAAAAATCTGACAACTAGAGATTGATTATGAATGTACCTGAAGCTTTTCCAAGCTTTTGTTTCGCCCTCTCTACAAGGTACTCTTTGTAGTTTCTTTTCCAGTGCCCATCCTTTCCGTAGTGGAAGTACCGGCTTTTGTCCTTTGTCGTGTCTTTCTTAGCAACCTTTGCTTTACCTGGTATGCCCTTGCCCTTGCCCTTCTTAAGGGACTTTTCTACTTTTATTTTCTTTCTGGTCTCACCAGTGTATAAAACTGGCTTCTCTTTCTTGATAGTGCTCTCTACCTCCCTCAACATATTGAGGAGCTTTGAGAGAGTCACCTCAAGCTTGTTTATATTAAAATTCATTATGAACTGTGAACAGAAATATGGTAGAGACTAAAGCATAAGATCCACACATAGGTTATCCTCTAGGACCATTCCTAGACCTGTGAGTTTCTTTATCCACTCAATCATTTTTAGGACATAGTTCTAAATCGGTGTCCCCTCAGTCATCCTAGCACGGAATAGGCTCTTGGATATCTCATATCGTTAAGTCCTTCCTTGTTCCTCAAATAGTTTGCGGACATGTAGGAGAATGGATCTGGCATCCATCTTTACATACTGTCTCTGTAACTCAGAAGTCATGGAGCCCAACATGTAACACTAAGCAAGAGTGGAGTTATAAATGTACTTCACATAGCGAGCGATCTCATCCTCGCTTGCCCCTTCCTCGGGCGTAGGCATCACTGTATTTAGGACGTACGCGATTTTCTCTACCGTGAGAACAATTCTCAAGTTGCAGAGCTAATCCATATAATTTGGACCAATGAGGCGATTGACATCAAGTATGCCACGTAAGAGATTTGAAAGCGATATTTTTTAAAAATAAAGATGTAGTAGAAATGAATAACATGCATATTTTGTAAAAATAAACAATCAAGATATGGACTTCTATCTTAATATGCTCCCACTATTTTACTGGCGAGTCACGTGACACCCTCAGCACATGAAACAGAAGTCTTCGGCAGACTTCTAGTAGGGATCAAGATCCAATCAGCGTCTTAGTGTAACCTTGAGGGACTCGACCAATCACACTAAGCCCGAAAGGTAGGCAACTCTTGCCGATTACAACTCCTTGTGATTCCCGTCATGTTCGACCTCCGAATCACCATGGTCTCTAGGGACTCGACCAACCATGATGTTTGTTAAGTCAACACCATTGTTATAAGATGAGTCTGATTCGATGATATACCCTCGAGGGACTCAACTAAGTATACCATGTCCTCAGGTCACCGGTGACATCTCTATGTCGTAGGTAAGATAGTGAATCACGATATAGGTGAGCCTTGAGGGACTTGACCAACTCAACCTATATCGAGAATCGATCCCTACCTATAACGATGGAAGGCCACGTGGGTCAATCTAATTGCCTCACGTTTACCGACTTAATATTGTCGAGAGAGGGGTTTCTTTGATTTGGTCTCTTAATATGACATGTCACACACATACATATTTAATATATATCTACATCGCATGTAAATATATATATACATATCTAGTAGGTGTATAAATAATAATACATCATATGAGCAATTACACCAGATGATCATGGACCACAGCCTAATGTGATTAGGCCCGAGCTAGTGGGCCTAATCACTCATATCAAGATCTATATATGCAGTGGTGCATCTCCATACCCTGTGATCGTTCATCTTATCCTCGTCGGTTCCGTCGGCATCTCAACGCATCTCCATACATCACGATCGTCCGTCTCGTGGGTTTCGCTATCGCATCTACACTCCCGCTGCACCTCCTCGTGTGATTACAACTTAATCATAAACATGCATGCCCGACAATAAACAAGAAATAAAATAGAGACTCGCAGGCCCCAACAATAAAAATTACAAGTACACATATCACATGGTCCATGATCATCCGTCCATACATCATACATCACATGTATAAATCATCATCATATAGGACTACTAGATAATAATAAAATAATAATCAATTAAACCTTTTAATTAACTAATATTTTCTAAAATCAAGGACATGTAGGAACTTTTTTAAATTCTGAGGGTGTTTTCATAATTTGGACAAAGGATAAAATATAAAATTCCGAGGGGTAAAACTATCTTTTGCCCGAAAATTCCCTAATCCTCCCTATCCCTGCTGCTTGCTGCGGCCATCGCCACCCTGCCGGTGGTGGCCTATGCGGCTGGGGGGCTCGGGGGCACTGCCCCCGTGGCTCGGTCGCCCGCGGGAGAGCGGCTTTGGCTGCCTGCAGGCATTGTGCCCGCAGGCGGTGCCCGCGGGTGCTGATGCCGCGTCTTGCACGCCTTAGGCGGCTCTGCTTGCGGGCGGCCTGCTTGCGGGCACTGCCCATGTAGCCGTCGCTGCCCTTCCTCGCGTATTGCGTCAACAATTTTGACGTCAAATGCATTGCACAAACACAACACACGCAATTCAAAACCAATCTTTCGCACGAACAACCTGGCTCTAATATCATTGTTGGAAAATCTTGGGGGTGACATCACATGCGCAGCGGAAGAACAGAAAACTAAATCATCAATTCCCAAAGATATGTTCGTCATCGTGCGAAGATTGGTGCACAAAATCCGCAAAATTGAAAACCACGTATAAGATAGATTGTGTTACCTAGGGAGATCGTATATCCCTGAATTCCTATAGATCTCTAGGAGAGGGTGAAGGAGGTTAAGAACCCTCCTCTCTAGCGGTGATCCACACAGTAGGGCTGTGACGACGCTGCTCAAAACTCTAGGCCTGCTCTAGCCTATGAACCACTGATTCCCTCCTATTTATAGAGGCCCCTTATCAATTTAACTATAATGGATCCTGCCCTAT
Source organism: Musa itinerans (assembly GCA_001649415.1). Lineage (NCBI taxonomy): Eukaryota > Viridiplantae > Streptophyta > Magnoliopsida > Zingiberales > Musaceae > Musa > Musa itinerans. The sequence goes on from LVTN01000795.1 coordinate 140,836, forward strand.
TGGGTATTAGTTCTCCATCCAACTATCCAGGCTTCTTAGATTAGTGGATCTCTATCCAATAATCTCTCATGGGTGCTTATTGGATCTCCTCTATAGGATCCAATAATTCAGGGGCTTATTGGATATCTAATAAGATAGGGGCTCTGGCGAATACCTCATATTCGAACCTATACTCATCCAATGCCTACCATATGTGTGTGACCCTCTAGGCCCAATATCGAGCTAGCCGTGAGTCATACCTATAAGAACTCCTTCTAGCTTAGTGAATTATTATCTCCATAATAATTCACTCGACTCATCAATTGCGGACGTACTAGGCCAGTACGCTGCAGTCCCTAGACGATACAAGGGAATTCAATCCATTGGATATGTCTATCTTCAGTTACCGTGTACCTATAGTCCATCATCTATCTAATATCCCAAAGACTGTATGCCGGGTATGGTGTTGTTAGACTCATACGGTTTCTACTTGAGTCTCGCTCTAATCGGATTCTCTCGGAGAACTCTTTCTCTCTTAATCCGAATGACCCTAGCTAGGGATTTTTCTGAGCAAGAACATATGAGACATTCCTCTCATGACAGTAAGAGTGGATGATCCTCTATCGACACTTAATAATGTTAGGACCAGAGCGCCAC